>JAVJIF010020542.1:0-82456 GCA_038442645.1 Agave tequilana
ACGTACGGGCGGGCATAGATCCCTCTCAATCGCGCGCGAAAACTCCAAGTACCCAAAGGGCACGCCCTTTGTTCTCAATTTTCTCTATTTATACACCATAAACTTCCATCCCACGACCAATGTGGGACTAAATGCTTTTAGCTACCTTTAGTCCCGTTTTGATTTTGAATTAGGCAATCTTTAGACTTGAATATCTCATTCATTCGAAGTCGGAATTGAACATGTGAATATACCACGTTCATCCCCAAAGGAAGGAGAACACACTCCAACCATCATCCAATTGATTCGATCAACGGATCTCGCCATAATTCAACTCGAAGATTCATACTTATATTCTTCAATTCTAACAATCCCCCACAATGAATGGAGATTCAAGGAAATGACACACAAAGAGACTGACTCTATTGTGAAAGGTACTTGAGAAAAGAAATTGCATAAGGATAGGTGAACTAGGTCTTGAACCTTCCATAGCGAGAGCTTTATCGGACTTACTGGCTAATCAGTGAACTAGGTCTTGAACTGTTAGCCGTTAGTGTAAGCCAAGTCAACAAGCTTCACACAGTGACTTTCCAAATTAACTTTGGTTCTCGGTTGTGTCCGTTTTAGCCCTGGACATTCTTGGTTTCAGAGAGTATCTTTAGGGAATAACAGCCTCCATAGAAATTCCCAAAGAGCCGACCCAATTCTATACTCACATAGGTGATGGACCTATTAAGAGTAGTCTACTCTACTCCACTTGTTTAGTAACAAGATATAGGCATCATTAAAAGCGTTAAGCTTATCCTTAATCCACTTGTAGAAAAGCATTTATGTGCACCTTAGGAATGGATTGGAGTCAAGCTCCCAAGTGCTTACTTGTTGAGTCAATCATAACTAGTTTTTCCTCTTGAACTTAGTCCGTGGGATCTCCAGTCGCTAAGTGAGGTTTCCATTAAGCTGACTCGTTAGGTTAGGCTTTTAGACCCATTCCCCTCGATGCGCAGTTTATACGCTCTCCACTTAAACCTTTAGTAAGCGGATCCGCTAAATTATCCTTTGACGATACAAAGTCAATAGAGATAATTCCGTTTGAGAGCAACTGCTTCACGGTATTATGTCTACGATGAATATGTCTAGACTTACCGTTGTATATAACATTTTGTGCCCTAGATATAGCTGCTTGATTATCGCAGTGTATACATATAGCGGGCACTGGCTTTTGCCATAATGGTATATCTTCTAAGAAGTGTCGAAGCTATTCTGCTTCTTCTCCAGCCTTATCTAAGGCTATGAATTCCGATTTCATAGTGGAACGGGCAATACATGTTTGCTTAGAAGACTTCCATGATACCGCTGCTCCTGCTAGAGTAAATACGTATCCGCTAGTTGATTTTGATTCCTCAGAATCTGCAATCCAATTAGCATCACTGTATCCTTCCAGTACAGGTGGATACTGTCCATATCTCAAGGCATATTCCTTTGTATGTGATCGTAACCCAATACTCGTAGTAGAGCGGTCCAATGTAGATCACTAGGATTGCTAGTGTATTTACTTAACTTTCTTACAGCGTAAGCAATATCGGGTCTAGTGCAATTCATCAAATACATTAGACTTCCGATAATCTGAGAATACTCCAACTGGCGTATTCCAGTTCCTGTATTCTTATGAAGGTGGATGTGTGGGGAGAAAAGGATTTATATTTTCCTTTATCCCATGATCCTTGAATCTTTCTATCATCTTATCCACGTAGTGAGATTGAGATAGACTGATTCCATCTGGTGTTCTGGTGATTTTAATTCCTAAAATTACATCAGCAACCCCCAGATCCTTCATGTCAAAACTGTTGGATAACATTCTTTTAGTGGACTTAATAATCTCAATATAGTCCCAAGTATCAACATGTCGTCTACATAAAGACAAACAATGATACATGCATTTCCAACTGTTTTAGTGTACACACACTTATCGCATTCATTGATAGTGAATCCATCTTTTATCATGACACTATCAAATTTCTAATGCCATTGGTTTGGAGCCTGCTTTAAACCGTATAAGGATTTTACCAATTTACACACCTTGTGTTCTTGGCCCTTGACTTTAAATCCTTCAGGTTGCTCCATATATATCTCTTCATTTAATTCACCATTTAAGAATGCAGTCTTGACATCCATTTGATGGATATCTATGTTGTGCAATACTGCAATTGCAATTAACATCCGAATGGACGTTATTCTTGTTACTGGTAAATAAGTATCGAAGTAGTCAAGTCCTTCTTTTTGTCGATAACCCTTGGCTACTAATCTAGCCTTGTACTTATCGATAGATCCATCGGGTTTTAATGTTCGTTTGAAAATCCACTTACACCCAATTGGTTTACTGCCAGGAGGCAAGTTTACCAATTCCCAAGTATGATTACTTAGTATGGATTCTATTTCGCTATTTATAGCTTCTTTCCACATTTGTGCTTCTGGGGTTGATATAGTCTCTTTAAATGTTTGAGGCTCGCTCTCAATAGCGTATGCTATGAAATCTGGACCAAAAGATTTTAAGATTCTAGATCTCTGACTTCTTCTTGGTTCAATTTCCGCATTAACAATCGGTTCCTCGGGACTTTTGTCCCTGAACGCCATCTCGTGTGTTTTTTTCCCAGAAGTCTTATCTGCTTCCGTTTGAACGGAAAGATGTCTTCAAAGAACACAACATCTCTATATTCGATAATCATGTTTACATAAATATCTGGTATCTCTGATTTATGAACCAGAAATCTGTAGGCACTACTATTCAAGGCATAGCCTATGAATATGCAGTCCATAGTTTTTACTCCCAATTTAGTCTTTTTAGGTAATGGTGCCAGCACCTTTGCAAGGCACCCCCACATTTTGAGGTAATGGTAGGAAGGTGTCCTTCCATGCCATAACTCAAATGGTATTAGACCAAGTTTCTTGTGGGGTACTCTATTTAGAATATAATTTGCAGTTAATAGAGCTTCCCTCCACAAGTTCTGCGGAGCTCCAGAACTTACGAGCATGGAATTAACCATCTCCTTCAAAGTTCTATTCTTCCGTTCAGCAATTCCATTCTGCTGAGGAGTGTATGGTGCTGTAGTTTGATGGATTATACCAAAATTAGCACATAACTCACTAAAATCATTTGATTCATATTCTCCGCCTCTATCGGATTTTAGAATCTTGATTTTCTTGTTGAGTTGATTCTCAACTTCGGCCTTATATGTTATAAACATATTTATTGCCTCATCCTTACTGTTTAAAAGATACACATAACAGTATCTTGTACAGTCATCGATAAAAGTAATGAAATACTTTTTACCGCCTCTAGTTGGCATAAACTTCAAGTCACACAGATCACTATGAATTAACCCTAAAGGTTCTGTATTTCGATCAATTGAGTGAAATGAATTTTTCGCCAACTTGACCTCAACACAAATCTCACACTTGCGAATTTCTTTCAAGTTGAGTTTAGGAATATATCCCAGATTAGACAAGTTCTTTAATGACTTGTAATTTACATGTCCTAATCTAGCATGCCACAAAATAGGAGACTCAAACAAATAAACAGAAGAATTTCTTTTATTTATAAGCTTCGGGTACAAATACACAGACTTTTTATCTACCACTACAACATTGGCTTTAAAAAGTCCATTAACAAGATAACCCTTTCCCACATACATCCCTCCCTTAGTAAGTACAAATTTGTCGGATTCAAAAACCATTCTAAATCCTTTCTTACTAAGTATTGATCCGGAGATCAAATTCTTGCGGATGTCTGGAACATGAAGCACATCGTTAAGAGTAAGCTCTTTCCCCGATGTCCACTTCAGGATAATCTTGCCCTTTCCTTCAACCTTTGAGACGGCTAAATTTCTCATGAATAGTTGCTCATCTTGCTCTAGTCTTTGATATTCAGAGAATAATAATTTCTCAGAGCAGATGTGCCGAGTAGCCCCAGTGTCTACCCACCAATCCTTATTGTTGGTTGTCAGATTCACTTCTGACACCACAGCTGAAAGGCTTGGAGACTCATGGTCGGTCAAGTTTGCCTGTGGGTGGCTTTTCTTGTTCTTTTTGAGACGGCTGCGACATTCATTCGCCTTATGCCCCTCTTTGTTGCAGATGTAGCAGGTTCCCTTGAAGCACATGTTCTTACCTTCTTGGACCTTGCCTTTGTACCCCTGAGAAGTCTTCTTCCGCTTTAAGCCTTTGGAAGTAGACGCATTCCCCTTTGAGTCCTCGATCACATTTGCTTTTGCTTCGTAGGAGTTCTTGCTGCTCCTTTTCTCGGACTTGCGGTTGTCCTCCTCGATACGAAGCCTCACAATGAGATCTTCTAACTTTAACTCCTTTCGCTTGTGCTTCAGGTAGTTCTTGAAATCTCTCCACGCAGGTGAGAATTTCTCCACGATAGTAGCAACCTAAAAAGTTTCAGGTAGGATCATACCTTCGGCTTCTATCTCGTGCAAGATAAATTGGAACTCTTGCACCTGACTGTCCACCGTCTTGCTGTCCACCATTTTGTACTCTAGAAATCGTCCTACGACGAATTTCTTGGTACCAGCATCCTCAGTCTTGTACTTCTTGTCAAGACTGGCCCATAACTTCTTTGCCGTTGTGATAGGACTGTAGACATTGTAAAGAGAGTCATCCAGTCCATTTAAAATATAATTTCGGCAAAGGAAGTCACATTGAGTCCATGCATCAGTTGCAGGCTCTGGTGGATCTTCTTGCAGGAATCTGGCCAGATGAAGAGTGGTCAAGTAGAAGAACTCTTCTGTTGCCACCTCTTGAACTCTGTACCATCGAATTTTCCTGGCTTCTCCGGCTTCGGGTTAGGAAGTGGAGTTGGCATCAAAACTTGCATTTTGGTGCCTTGCTAGTACTATCTTGATTAGTCTCAGACATTTTCTGCAAGTTCAAGCAGAACAGAAGTAAGAAACTTCAATAGTAATTGTCTTAAGATTGTTGGTTTCTCTGCTTAAAAGGAATCAATCTGACAACTAATCAAGATCACTGAGCTATCAACAATCTAATTGGCCAGGTCGGCAAATATCAGGTGGGAGGTTTTCCGTTCAATAGAACGTTCCTTAATTTAAGAACCACCTTTCAATTTCCTTCCTTGGTTAAACACCAATTAAACTGAATCTAAATCAGTCTCGATATACTATATAAAGTATATCCCCTGTATAAAGGACTTAATCCACTTATACAGTATTTGGAGTGAGGTACGCTTAGAGCGAATCTCTTAACACAATTACGTCCCCCGCACCGGTGCTAACGGGATGATGGACGCTGGTCTCCCAAGATACAACACTCCTTCACGGTATTTGAATAGCACTACCAAATCACCATACGGTCGAACCATAGTCAACCAGTACCTTCCACAGGATCGTTGAAGCAACGGTACAAGGACAAATTTCGGATGAATATTTGCCTTTACTTTGGAGGAGCACCCACTGTTGAGGACGATGGAAGGTTGAAGAATATTCTTCTTCAGAAGTACCAGATTCAGACAACAATTCTATAAAAGAATATGTTGAATTTTCTGATTCCTCTTTCAGAATGATTTTTTACAGAATCTTCTTTGGAAGTCGATTCGGAAACCGAGTTACGGATTTCCCACTTCCCTTTTGGAAGTCACTTCACTTCAAAACTCTACTTCCTAGTTCAGAATGCAGACTTGCTTCTGCTTCAGAACTTAGACGGAAAGAGAGAGAGAGAGAGAGAGTTGTTTGCTCTTGGTGTTAGTGTTTTTCAATTGAGAGATCAGAGCGCTTTATATAGCGCTCCAGGAGGGGCCAATGGGTTCGAACCCAATGAAAGGTTGCACCCTTTTGACCCAGCAATCGTGTCTGTTGGCAGCCCAACAGTCGCAACTGTTGGCAGTCCAACTGACGCGAAGCGGTGTTGGCGGGCGGTTTGGATCCGGAGTGGAGCGGGTCGGGTATGCTTGCAATCCATACCCGCGAGACCCGATTCAAAAAGAACCAGGCCAGGTAGGGAACCCAGACCCAGACCCAGACCCGAGCCCGGCACCGGCGCAGGCCGGCCGCCGCCAGCGGCGGCGCGCACGCGCACACACGTGCGGGCGGGCATAGATCCCTCCCAATCGCGCGCGAAAACTCCAAGTACCCAAAGGGCACGCCCTGTTGTTCTCAATTTTCTCTATTTATACACCATAAACTTCCATCCCACGGTCAATGTGGGACTAAATGCTTTTAGCTACCTTTAGTCCCGTTTTGACTTTGAATTAGGCAATCTTTAGACTTGAATATCTCATTCATTCGAAGTCGGAATTGAACATGTGAATATACCACGTTCATCCTCAAAGGAAGGAGAACACACTCCAACCATCATCCAATTGATTCGATCAACGGATCTCGCCATAATTTAAGTCGAAGATTCATACTTATATTCTTTAATTCCAACATTGCGTCCATCAAGAGGCCGGACCTCTTCAGTCGGCTTGTGCTTGTGGGAGCATCTCCAAGGTAACAAAGACTTGGAACTTGGCACTAAAAGACACTAACTAAATGGGCTTCAATATATTTTTTTAAAATATTCTTTAATTTCGTTTTTGTTGCCTTAGGTTTATATGAGATTTATAGGATTCGGATAGCACATGAGAAAATTTCTTTTAATTACCATTAGAAAGTCAACTCTAGACCATTAATCTTTTGTACAGTCATCATTGTTCATGTTGATCTATATGTACATACAAAACAATCAAATCTAATGATGTAGATACATTTATTTTCTAGATCTGGCCCCGTGTTCCTCGAGGAAACCGGAACCGCACCGGTGGGTGCCGGGTCCGATTTTGAAATTGACGGTTCTGATTCCAGAATCGGAACCGGTGAGAATAGACGGAGGGGGAGCTGCGGGGAGAGGGCGGAGGCATTTGTTGGGGGGGGGGGGGGGGGGGTGGGGGAGCTGCTGGTAGAGGGACTGAGGGAGGAACGTCTGAAGGGTTTGAACAACAAAATCACAGTGAGAAAATTATTAAAATGCCAGTTCGAACCGCATCGGTCCGGTTCTGAAAATTAGAAACCGAAACCGAACCGGTTTTGACCGGTTCTAATTCGGTTCGGAACTGGCTCCTTCGAACGAATCGATTTTCAGTTTGGTTCGGTTTGATTCTAGTTCGAACGACCCAGTTTTCGGTTCAGTCCGCTGGTTCGAACCGAACCGTGATCGGCTCTATTGTTTTTGCATCGACTTGTTGAAAACTTAATGATTTGTCAATAACAAAACATTTCTCACTATTAAGTCTATAAACAAAAAGCGCGCAAAACACGAGATTTTTAGCATAACTTCTAGAACATAATCAGATAACATATGTGAATGTTGTCGACATGCAAAAGAGGTCTAAGAGTGGATTTAATCAGTCACCGAGAAAATTTCCTCAGACGGTGACCTGATATCTGTTAGTTAATCTCAGGGGAATTGCATAGTTCACTTTGCGATTTGTGCAATTTTCTCAAGTTACTTTGACCTAATAGCAAAATTAGATTAATCATAAAGTTAACAATGAGGGAAATGCATTATTTTTGCCTTTTGCTTTGTACGTGGCTCGGACTAGGATATACGAACTTTCTATAACAAATTTATCATCTTTTCCTCCCTTTTAAAACATTTTCTCAAGTTTAGGAAAGATTAAAGGATGCAATTGGCGTTGGATATTATGAATCCCTCTTTTGTCTATATAGAGTTTGTTTGGTTATCGTAATTGGCCATAATTCGTAAGTCGTAATTGGTAAATTTTTTTACAGTTATAAATGAGTTACATGCAAGTAAGTTTTACGGTGGTGTTTGGCTGGTAATATAAAGTTGTAAGTGGGAAAGGGTATTGTATTTTACGATGTTTGGCTGTTTTAATGTGTAAATCATAAGTGAAAAAGTTGACCACAAAATTAACTATCTGGTGATTAAAAATTTTTTAATATTGCAAATAAATACTAAAAATGCTAAATATTAAAAAAAAAAAAATATTAGTATAAAAAAATAATATAAATTTGCATGACACAAAATTAAACTGTAAATGGGCTGTAAGTGAGTGGTAATTAGGTTGCAAACGAGTGGTAATTGAGTTGCGTAAGTCTTTTACGAATTACGGTTCAAATAAATACCGTAGTTGTAATTGGGTTGTAAGTCATTTACGTATTACGTTCTTTTACGGCTTTTACGTCAAAACAAACAACCCCATAGTTTACTTGCGTATGACTTAGAGTTATGAGAGACCGGTTGACATTAACAGTCTGTCGTGAAACTTTGTTAAATCTTTTGTGGATCCTTTAGTTATTTTGAAGACTTGGTAGGCCGACGTGTGCTAGCCGGGCCGAAACCCAAACTCGTGCCGAGGCCTGGCCCAAGGGGACGGCCTACCGAAGTAAGACTTTTGCCAATTTTCTGTGAATATCCGTCTCCTTTTTTTCCCCTCCAATTGAGAAAGCATGTAGTAGAATCAAGTCCAATTCACATCATTCTTCCCTTATAGGTACATAAACGATGAAGACGAAGGAGGCTTCGAAAAGATATTCATCGACAACATGTTATCCAACATTGAGTCCAATTTCATCTCATGGGCCGAGGCCTTCATCCCACTCCTCATTGGGGCCCACGACCCACCATCAATCAAAAAGCTCGGGAACGACTTCAAGAGGATGAAGCCCAACGCCGCATTGTCCGTGGCCCGAACCATTTTCCTCGGCGATTACCGGGACATCCTCGACCGCGTGGAGGTCCCGTGCACTCTGGTTCACGGCACCAGTGACGCGGCGGTGCCCCTGTCGGTCGGCCGTTACATGAAGAGAAGAATGAGAGGGCAGGCGACGCTGGAGGTGATCGAGATGGACGGGCACTTCCCTCAGCTCACCGTCCCGGAGAAGCTCATCGACGTGGTCGACCGAGCCATGAGTTAGAGATAGGTGCATTGTGTGATCATACTTGGTGATTGATAATGGAATTTGGATTGAATTAGCAGTGTGAGCATATTGAGTTAGTTTGTTTCGGTATAAATTTGGCGTGACTAGCTTGTGTTATTGTACTGATGTATGCTTATATTGTCGCACTTCCACACTTAAGATAGTGTGTTAGCCATAGTGTTTATTTGGTTGTGCTCATGTGGTCCTTACCTTGTAGCAAATTTCTTCAACATGGCCAAAATCCACTTCAAAGTAGGCTGAGTAAATAGTAGGCTTTGATTTTGTTAAAGTTGGGCCTTTTCAACACAACGGTTTCATAAAAGGACTGGAGAAATGGCCCGCTTCAAAAGTTAATTCAAGCACAATATTTGGGCGGGCCTAAAAGAACCCTCGCTCGCAAAGCCCATCAGATCCCAGAGAGACGAAGCGCTCACGTGGTCACATGACTCGCATCACGGACTTGCGTCACGTGGGAAATTATGGTAAAACAGTATTAAAGTCCATGGTTGTTACCGCCACCTGAGCAACGCGTGCTAACATTTGAAGTTAGATAATTAAATTTAAGTACAATATTTAATTTAACTACCGGCCTAATTAACTCTTTCAGGAGCCCACTTGCTCCTGGGTAACGCGTGGGGCCCACCTTTCCAGATGGCAATCCCTAAAAATTTTTCGGGCCCACAGATCTGTATGACATGGCTTATATCTATTGGAAGGTAGGCTTCCTTTTCGTCGCGAAAATTATCGGCTGATTACAACTTTCCGTTTCATCACGTGCTCTGCACGTGCAAAGGCCGGATCACCGTTTCGTCTCCCTGCGGTCAAAACTCTGTCCGAAGCTGCTCTCAAATCCTCTATTGTTTTCACTAGTTCTCTCTCACTCTCTCTCTGCTGAGAGATTGAGATCTCCATTACAAATCTCTCTCGATTCTCTCTCTTCGATCTCGAAATCTGAAGCCATTGACTCTCTCTCTCTCTCTCTCTGCAGATTTCGGCGCCAACAACTTGATTTGCTGATCTCGTTATCGCTGCTGATGCGAGCTTCGGATTGGTTCGTTCGCTATTGCTAGGGGGTTGATCTCTCTAACTTCAGTTGATTTTCAATTGGTTCGAGCTGCATTGAGTATGTATTGAGTCTGATCTCTATTTGAAGCCGTTACAGTGCTCATCAAATCAGCGGGCTTGAAGTTGATTAGCTCCTTTGTAATGCTGCTTACTGGTTTACTAGCCGAATCTAGGTTTTTAAAGTAGATTTTTGATTCATTTCCAGTGTTTTAGCCCAAATTTGTGCTTTTCTGATTCTTGATTTATTATTATTTTTTTCTCATTGTTCCCTAATTGGAGAAGCTCCATTTGAAACCGGTGTGATCTTCTAAGTTTAGAAATTACACAATGAATTGGGGGGTTTTGAGTAGTGAAATTTGATAGTTCGAGTAATTTGAGGCGAAATTTCTAAAGATTGAGCAGAGATGCTCTGGAGGCTTGATTTTGTGGCATAGAGATGAGTGCGTTACTCAGAAAGGAAAAACAATGGAGGAAATTTTTAGCAAATGGGATTTGTTTAGGCAGGGCCCGAATCGGACACCATTGACCTTGAAAACCTCGTTCTTGGGGAAATCGAGTCCAAGGAACTCTCCTAATTTTCGTAGATTGGGTTCGTGCAGGACTCCGCTAAGGGATTCCAAATCCAGTTCAGGGAGATTCCTTTGGATCCGGAACAATCGGGTGGTGTTTTGGTTGATACTGATCACTCTGTGGGCTTATATTGGATTCCATGTGCAGTCCCAATGGGCTCATGGGGATCACAACAAGGCAGAGTTTATTGCTTACAAGAGTGAGAGTAGGAGTGGTCAGATAGAGGATGCAGTGAAAGGTACCAACAGTAGGACTGCACCTGGTGGTAAGGAACGGTTTCTAGAGGAAGGGAAGGAAGATTCAGATTCGAACTTTGGTGTCAATTTGACGAGGAAAGGAAGACAGGTTTCATCCCGTCCAAATACTCCAAGGAAGAATGGGCGGAGATGGAGAAGAGGTCCTGTGAAGCCAAAGGAAGTGGCGGAGGAGAGTCAAACTGGGGGGATGGATGAGGTGATGATACCAAGAAAGAATGCTTCATATGGGTTGATCGTTGGGCCATTTGGTAAGATAGAGGATAGCGTTCTGGGGTGGAGCCCGGAGAAAAGGAGAGGGACTTGCAATAGGAAGGGAGACTTCGCGCGCCTTGTTTGGTCGAGGAGATTTATGTTGGTATTTCATGAGCTCTCGATGACAGGAGCACCACTCTCGATGTTGGAATTAGGTACAGAGATTTTGAGCTGTGGAGGGTCTGTATCTGCTATTATTCTAAGCAAGAAGGATGGTTTGATGGGAGAACTTGGTAGGAGAGGGATCAAAGTTCTCCAAGACCGAGACAAGCCGAGCTTCAAGCTTGCCATGAAAGTTGACCTTATCATAACAGGATCAGCTGTCTGTTCATCATGGATTGGTGAGTAATATGCATTACAAGATTTAAGAATTAAATTTTGTGCATACATTGGAATAGATGCCTATACTTCTTGTTTGTCAATTTATAAATGATAATATTTATGAAACTGTCAAAGAATATAGCACAGTTACAATACCTAGAAGTTCTTTGAGTTTGTTCTTTTCATTGATGCTCATTAAGCAAACATTTTCTACATGCACATCCCACTTTTATTGATATACCATCTTTGTAGTTCCTGCATATTTATGTTTTCCTTGGCCAATTTGGTGATTTGTTTTCTTGAGGTATAGAATATGGTGCTCTCAGACTCTTAGTAACTGCTAAGCTTCCTAGGGGGTCAACTGGAGTTTCATTCCTTTTTTACATGAATAGTTGTGCAAGCATGACTGCTCTAGTTTTCTTCCTTCAAAGTTTGTGGATATTAATAGACTAATATCTGCATGCAAAATTGATAGGGAATTGAACGGTTCAGATTTAATAGGATCTGTAGATTTTATTTGATTATATATTTGAGTAGATTTGATTGAGATTTATGACTTATTTGAATTAAATTTCCATAGACTTGAATTTATCAATAATTGTACGTGTGGTGCACGTTTTGTAAGCTATGTATAGCCATGTAGTGAACTTTGAAAATTAATGATGATTTGAATTAAAATTTGATTCCCTTATGGAAACTTGTGTTATTTGATTTAATCTCATGGAATAATCGAAGCAGGAGGTGAAGCTAAGATTCGAGTTGCGATTCGTGATCATATCAAATCCCTAATTCCAATGTTCTTCTCCAATTTCACAAAATTCCACCATAAACCCTAAAATCCTCTTTATCCCACATCAATTTGGTCAGAGCCGAAGCTCTTGAAATAAAAAAATGAAAAAAGAGAAAAAATAAAAAGAAAAAAAAAAACTCATGTTCATCATCTCCCTCCTCTGCCTCCCCGGCTCATGCGCCTCCACAGTTCATCCAACTCAACCAACCACCAATCGACCTCGCCACAATCGACCTCGCCGACCAGCACGCCACTGCCACCGCCGATTAATCCTCTGTCTTCTTCTTCGTTGTCGAAGTCCAGAGGACCCATCACTCCTCTAGATCTCTTCTACCTCCAATTTGCAACAACTCTGCCTCCCTTCTGATCTGCTCGTCGATGTCTCCAACGCCCTTGCTGGTTGTCACGCCCCGCAATCATGATACGTATAAAAAGGGTACGTGATTAGAGTCGGCGACGTATTTTCAAAATGAATACGTTAAGCCTCAGTACATTAAATCAAATAACAAAGTCTTCAATTATTCCGGCTTAAAAGAAATCAAGTACATAATGTCACCGAAGATTTCACTTATTACAACATAATAAAAATAGAGAATAAAACAATAAAGTTTCTCACATAATAAGAATAATATCCGCCTACTGGAGATCTGCGATATGCTCGAAGTACTCTTCCGAAGAGTTTCTAGATCAGAACCTGAGCAAACAAACTTAGAGTCATCAATAGCGACCTAAGTGAGTGATAAAAATGAGGGAGTAAAGAAAACATGCTAGAATAGTAGTCACATGCACAATTACATATAATATACTCATGTTTGGTATACTAAAATCATATTTAAAGTACAGTAACATTTACTACATTGTTACATAACAACATGAATAAAATCCATAACAAAGTCATGTTATAAAATTTCTATCATACTATGTTTATTGTTAAAGGTCTATTTACTTGAAATTGATAGTTGGAGACGGCGATCTGTGTTTTAGGTGGGTCCCATACATACCCGACCACAGCCTCAGTTTTCTGGCGCTGAACCAGGTCGTACCGCTAGGTACTCAGTAACAGTAACAGTAAAACTGTAAACAATAGACAATGAACAGATGAGATGCTAGTCGTCCCCGGTGATTTTGCAGTGGAACCCTCTATTGGCTACGCAACCTGTATCATAGGTCTACCCAAAATACTGATACCGTCTCCTCTATCAATTTTTTCACCGGTATAAGTTATCTAATAACTGTGTCACCTAATCACTGCGCATGAACTATAACAGTAGTGATGACAGTGTAACAGCAAAACAATATACATCTCCCAGTGACTTTGGTAATATAATCCATGCTCAGTGTCATTATGATCCATTACAATGGTATTTGATGATTTCAGATAAATAATAGTCCTTTTTTATAATATACCAACATCTTACCATTTTGTAAATTTTAAACAATTATCTAAATGTTAGAAAATTCAACAATCAATTTTCTAATTCACCATTCAATATTAGAACTAAATAGACATTTCATAATAAACAAAAATAATAATTTTAAGTGAGTAAAAGAATACTTACCTGGGCTTATCACGCGTCCAATACCAATTTGAAGAATCTACACTAAATGTATTCGAATTAGAAATTTATCGAATTATAATATATATATATATATATATATATATATATATATAATATATATATATATATATTTGTTGCCTGGCCCAGTGGCGGCCCAGGCCACTGGGCCTGGCCAGAGCCGGGTGCGGGTCTGCACCCGGGTCAGGTGCAGACCCAGCTGCACAGGCCCTTGCGGGTCTGTGCAGCACAGGACTGCTCTCGGTCAGAGATTTTTCTTCTTTTTTAATTTCTACAGATTTGTTAAAATTCTTAAAAAAAAATCTAATTAGTGTATTAGTATATTACCCAGTATAGAGATTCTAATTTTATGAAAGGGAAAATTTTAAATATGAAAAATTTTAATTCATACAAATTCTTTTTCTCTTTAATATTCCAGAAATTTTGTTTTCTTATTTTTATAATTTAATTAGTGTAATGATATATTATTTCTATATATTTTATATAGATTAATGGTGAGGTTCTTGACAAATAAAAAAATAGGTTCACGGAAGGAAAAATCCAACATGGTATATTAATCTAAATAAAATTTTAGTTTAAACAACTTTTTTTTATCTAGATCATGGGGATGCTATCTCAATAAATTTAATTCAAATAAATTGCCTTATCTAGATCATAAGGGTTTGTGTGATAATTCAACAATTTATAATCCACATAATTTATTTCATCTTATCCTTGAATGAGATTGCAGTTTCATGTAAACAGGGATTTAAACATGGTACCTAAAAATCCTTAATTCATATCATTTACTTTATCTAGGTCATGGTTGAGATTACAATTTCATAAAAGAGATTATTATTATTATTTGTTGCATGATATTTCAAAATTTTCTAACAAAATTATACTATTAATTAGATGAGATTCTATATGAGAATTCATAAAATGAATTAACAATATAGTTATTAGCTACTTACTTGGATTGATCCCGTAATCTGCTCCTCAGTCTCCACGCTCCAAGCACGTTCCCCAATCACGTTGGTTTTCAAGAATATGTGAGGAAATCTGGATTTGGGATCTGAGTATTTTCTTTTTGTCGTTCTTTTCTTTTTTTTTTTTCTTTAAGGGGCAGGAGGAGAGGGATTACGTTAATATATTATGATAAGATCTTTAAGTTAGGATTTTTAACACGTAGGTTTCAACAGAAGAATCTGGCTGTTAAGATAAAGATCAATAAGGATCACATGAGATCTTTTAGTTGAAATTTAACAATTTGAATTTGACTTTAGTTTTATTTAAATAAATTAGATTGCCTTCATAATCACACACCAATGTGACATTACGGTTTAGATATTAGGATTTGGTATAGAGGAACATGAGTTCGAATATTGACATAAGCAAGTTAAGCACACAAATATATTTTATTATTATTATTATTTTTATTCTATTTTATTTTATTTTGGGTATTGCACAACAAGAGTATTATAATCTACCCACCTAATAAGAAAATTTCGTCCTCAAAATTTAAATTCAAGAGAAAAAAAGGAGTTATCTAATCATCATGAAATAGGTGAGGATAGCGATCGCGAATAATGTCCTCTCGCTCTCACGCCGCTTCTCCCGAAGATCGTCTGCCCCAAGACACCAGAACAAGTGGAATAATCTGCTTCTTTAGTTCCTTGGTGGTCCGATTCAGGATAGTCATGGGTATTTCAGTATAGGATAAATCTGGTCTAAGCTTCAGCTCAGCATAATCCAAAACATAAATATCATATCGAACATACCTCTTCAACTGAGAAACATGGAAGACATCATGCACGCCATCCAAGGATGAGGGCAACGTCAGTCTATAAGCTACTTCTCCCAGTCGCTCGAAAACCTCAAAAGGTCCAATGAGTCTGGGACTCAGCTTCTTCCGACTATCAAATCTAATCACTCATCTCATTGGAGATATCTTCAAGAAAACCTTATCTCCAACCTCGAACTCCAGCGGTCTTCTGTTCAAATCTGCCTATTGTTTCTGTTTATCCTGAACTGTCTTGAGACGCTCGCGGATGACTTTAACTTTCTCCACTGTTTGAATTATAATCTCTGATCTCAAAGTCACCTATCACCATATCGTCCCAACATAAAGGAGACCTACACTTCCATACAACGCTTCAAAAGGAGCCATCTTAATACTAGCCCGGTAGCTGTTATAATCTCGCGGATTACACATTTTACCACCATATAGTATACAACCAACAATGGCAATCCATGGTCATGGCGCACACATTTTCATTTAATTTTAATGCAGTACAAGGAGAAATGGAATAGTTTTGCAACAAGTGTCTTTATTTATCTTTGGTTCCTTTTTCTTTCTGAACTGTTACACTGAATCCCTATCACGAACGAGTATGCAAATTCATCTTCACCAGCCTTCAATATCTAACTGGCAGGAGGAGTCGGAGGTAGTTGTACTACACACATTTTCTTTTGTTCCTGATAGAGCACACTATATAGCTAGAACCTAGGGTAAAACATTCATGCCACATGGATCACATTCTTTTTTGTTCTATAATGATGTATTCATCACATTACTTGGGTCATTAGGATGGCGCATGCATTGACTATTAACCTTTGCTCTATTCCATGAATAAATGACCATGCTTTCCTTCGACGATACTGAGTATAAAATTTTCACATTTTTATACTGATGGCATATCATTAAATTGATGATTGATGATTCTCCATTACTATTTTGCAGAACCATATTTGGAGCATTTTCCAGCCGGAGCGGGTCAGATTGTTTGGTGGATTATGGAAAATAGGCGGGAGTATTTTGATCGATCAAAGCATTTACTTAACCGAGTGAAGATGCTGGCTTTCTTATCTGATTCACAGTCTAAACAATGGTTATCTTGGTGTGAAGAAGAGAAGTTTAAGTTTTATTTACAGCCCATGCTAGTTCCTCTATCTGTTAATGATGAATTAGCCTTTGTAGCGGGCATTCCCTGTTCCCTGAATACTCCAGCATCCAGTGTTGAAACGATGATGGAAAAGAGGGACTTGTTAAGAAGTGCTGTTCGGAAAGAAATGGGGTTGGGTGATAATGACATGCTTGTGATGTCATTAAGTAGTATAAACCCAGCAAAGGGCCAGAGTTTTCTTCTTGAAGCAGCACTTTTAGTGGCTGAACATAATGTTACTATGAAGGATACTAAAAGATATGAGTTACTTAAAGAGGAAAAGCTGCCGGGAGTTGCTCATCAAAATCAAACTATCATGACTAAGCAGCTAAATCCCGTTACTGAACTAGCCAATCAGACTGACAAACCAGCAGATGGATTCCTCAAAAACAATTCTACTCGTAAGAGTTCTAAAAAGAAGAGGAGAAAGCGTCATATCAAGACTGTGACAGAAGGAGAACAGCGAAAATTAAGGAAGTTGTTGTCAGAAGTACCAGGCCAGCAGGAAGAAACCCTCAAAGTTCTAATTGGTTCCGTTGGATCAAAAAGCAATAAAGTGCTTTATGTCAAAGAAATTCTGAGATTTCTATCTCAACATTCGAACTTGTCGAAGACAGTACTTTTGACAGCAGCAACCACACGTGTTGCTGCTCTTTATGCTGCAGCAGATGTTTTTGTAATAAATGCCCAGGTGAGTTTCTGACACACTATTGCTATCAGTTGCTTTTTTTCGTAGATACTTGAGTCTTTTCTGTATCAGAGGATACATTTTAATTGTTAATTCTGCTAACTGCGATCCTCATTGGTAACCTTCAGCTCATGTTTGTATAACTGTAGTTGGAGAATTTTCAGTAATCTACTGCTCAAGCTTTAACATCCATCAATTGTTTAATTATTATATTTTCATGCTTTTTATACTTGTTTGTCTAATTTGGTTCTATTCTTTAAACTAGATAGGATGATGCAAGGCAACCATTCAAGTATAATACCTAATTATAATCTTAATCCTGTTAGCATTCTCTTGAAGCAGTTGTCACACCTATATTGTAAAGTGTGCTATATGGAAGCACATTCATCACAAGACATAAAAGAGCAAAGATCCACATGCGTTCGAATATAATGTTGATCTAGTGTTAGATAAAGTAGGGATTTAAGTTGTTTTTGGATCAGGAAATTAGGATTTTATTTTTTGGTTAAATTAACTGCTTTTGGAACAGCCCCAAAAGGAAAAGTGAAAGGAGAAAAGTCATGGATTCATAGTGTATAACATGCGACTTTCTTGCTGTCCATATATGTAGCAAGAAGAAACTGTAGAAAATTGGGTACTTTCTTTTTTTTCCTTTGTGGAATGGCAAGCAGCGGATAAAATCTCTCCGTTCTTTAAAACTTCTAAAGAAACATAATATTCCAAAAGAGTACAAAAGAGAAGAGATCCATAAAATGACATGAGAAGAGAGTGAGAAAAGCAATGAAATTTCAATCTTCCACCAAATATAAATTGTATCCAACTTTTCTACTTCAAATACACTGTTTCTAGCCTCATTTCTACGCCTCACAAGAAAATCAACATAATACTGACTGACTGAAAGAAATATTTGATATTATGGTCTGGGGATTCCCAGACTGCCGCACTTACCCCATGCTCTTCCAATTCGTGCTGGTGTGGTGATGTCGGTACACATCTGTTTTCTTGATACATGACCATCAAAATTGATCTTTGCTGGTGGCATCTAGTTTAGTAAGGAAAAAATAATAAATAAATTGTTCCTCAGTGGAACCCAGAAGAATAATTTCCATGTGGGACCCAACATTAAAGCATAATCATGTTTTGGAATATTCTAAATTTCTTAGCTTATTTTCTTCTTCCGAATTTAACTTAAGAATAGAACTCCCATTTTGATTCAAATTCTTAAACTATCTCTTACAAGAGATTCGAACTTGGCTAATGCCTATTGTGTAGATGTCCCTTCTTTATACTGAGATTCAGATGTTAAATGAATTCAGTTTTAAATTCTAGGGAAATTTGTTGTTAGGTCCCCAGTGAATTTGAATGGTGTCATAAGTCCTCGAAGTTTGAAAGCATTTCAAAAAGCCCTTTGACCAAATTGCATTTATTTGCAGGTCCTTGTCCCCCTCACATGTCAATACATGGCTCGATGTATATCATATTGCCCATATTGTCCTTACTTTATCATGTGTTGTCATTTGTCCTTTAATTAGACCATGTAATATATTATGGAATCTTTGATGACAGTTGGTTTAATTATTTTGTTGTTCAATTCAAAATTCTTAAAACAATTATTTTGTTGTTCACTTCAATTATTATTTGTTCACTTCAAAAAAATTTGTTAACTTGACCAAAATATTTATAAAAAATTTAATATTTGAAAAATGAAATAAATGAAAACAAAAAAATTTAATGACTTGTTTTATAAAATCATTTAACCGCTATTGTTTATAAAACAAAAATCATTTAACATATGAATATTTATTTATTTTTTTCATTTATTTGTTTGTTTATTTTTTTATTAATTTTTGTCCAACTTTCTTCTTTTATGTGCACCTTACTCTCTTTATATTCACCTTCATCAATTTCTGTTCAAGTTTCTCTTTTTTATGTCTGCATTACTCCTTTCTGTCCACTTTCGTCAATTTCTGTCCAACTTTCTCTTTTTATCCATCTTACTCTCTTTTGTGATCGTATATTCAAAAGTTAGTTATGTTTCCAAAATGTGGATATATAATTTCAATAGTTGGACACATTTTCCAAAATGTGGACTTATATTATTTCTGGTATTCAAGTTTCAAAATGTGGACATATATTTTAATAATTGGACATTTTTTTTTCAAAATGTGGACATATATTCTAAAAGATGGATATATATTTCAATTTTTGGACATTTTTCCAAAATATGGACATATATTCCAAAAGGTGGAGATATAGTCTAAAATTGTGGACATTTTTTTTCCAAAATGTGGACATATATTCCAAAATTTATAGATAAATATAAAATAAAAATCTCATATTTTCAATTTGATTACTAAGTAGGATTACTGAGATCCTCACCCACCACAGTAGGGTCAATTATTTTCTTATCTATCTCAGTGTTACAAATACGATAATTGTGTCTATCTTTCTGACATCTACTGCACACAATCGGGGCACGTCACGAATCGATTGTTGATTCGTCTTATTTTGTTCCTTTCACGATGTTTCTTCGTTACTGGAGGTCTTATTTGTAGAGTCTCCTCCGTTACTTGTGCGAGACATAAATTAGTAACAAAGTATAAACATTAGATTGTAATGAGAAAAATGACATATATTTCATAAGGTGGATATATTTTCAAAAACGTGGACATTTATTTGGAAACATCGACATATACTCCAAAATGTGAACATATATTCCTAAATGTGGACATATACCCAAAATGTGGACATAATGTCGAAAAAGTGAACATAATCATATTAAGGTGGACAAAATTTTAGAGAACAATACATTTGACTTGTTCAAATCGGTAATAAGAAATATCGTTGGGTCATAAATTCGTTTGAATATCTCCACCTTCATGTGATCATTTAGGTAATTCATTGCGCTATGATGCACGATATAAAATAAGATCTTTTATGTCCGCCTTAATCTCTTTTTATTCACTTTCGTCAATTTCTGTTTAACTTTTTTCTTTTATATCTGTCTTACTCTCTTTTTGTTCACCTTCGTCAATTTGTGTCTAACTTTCTCTTTTTATATCCACCTTACTTTTTTGCATCCACTTTTGTCAATTTCTATCCAACTTTCTTCTTTTTTGTTCACCTTACTCCATTTTTGTTCATCTTCATTAATTTCTGTCCAATTTTTTCTTTTTCTGTTCACTTTTATCAATTGTTATCACTTTTATATTTTGTCTAACTTTTTAATAGTGGACAAAAAGTTAAGAAAGTGGACAAATTATTTAATATGTTGACATAAAAAGTCAAAAGTGGATATATGATTCACAAAATTTTTTCTCTTTTATATCCCAAATTCATCACAAATAACCCCAAAATTACATCATCTCCCCTCCTTCCTACCTTTCCCCTTCCTATCTTCCCCCACTCACAGAATTCATCAAATAAATTCAAAATAAATCTCAAAATATTTTACATCAGAACCATCCTTCCTCCTTCCACCAAATAAATTACATCACAACCATCCTTAATTCAAAATAAATTATATCATAACCATCCTTCCTCCAAATAAATCTCAAATATATCCAAAATTACATCAAATAAATCCAAATAATCAAAAACATCCAAATAATTCAAAACAATCAAAATGAAATTATGGTTGGAGCATTATTACATCCAAAAAATCCAAAGGATCCAACTTTTTAAAAGCGGAGCTGGGTGGTCTAGCGGATCGAGGCGGTGGTTGAGCGGATCTCGTAGCAGATCTCAGAGGTTGGTGGTCGCACTAGGTAGGTTGCACGCGGTGGTGGGGGAAGAGGTCGAGCGGATATCGGTGGGGTGTAGATCTCGGCGAGATCGAAGCAGTGACACCCCCTCAGGGCAGGATCTCGACGAGATCGAGGCGATGAAAAAGGTCATGTGGGGAGGTCTCCGGGCGAAGGAGGTCGCGCGGGAGAGGATTTGGGAGGGAGGAGATCTTCTTCCTCTTCTTCCCTCTCTCCGCCCCTCTTTCGCAATAAAATTATACACAAAGAGGACAGTTTAGCAACAAGGGCATTTTGGATCTTCAACCACCAACACTGAGCCACATGCATACTCAAAGTGTACATAGGGACTCAGGTGGACACAAACACGTATTTAGAGACTTTTTGAAGCACTTCACAGTTCAGGGAGCTTTGACACAATTCAAACTCCATGGGGACTTAACATCATTTTTTTTCTAAATTTTATGAGCTCTTTTATAGTGATAATATTCCAAAGGTCGTGAAAGTCCCAAAACAAACAACTGCAGAGTTGATTACACTTTGTTATTACCTTTATGCTTCCCATGTACAAACAAGTTGGACATGGTAGCTCACCTAAGACATTCCTCTCTGCATATCACACTTTATCCCAAAATATAGCATAATCCCCATAGTACACTTTCAGTGACTTTGCAGATTAAGCTATTTCTGGTAACACTTGACATCTTGTTGCCATGATATCTTTACACAATTTCTGTTTCTCACAAAGAAATGGATTGCCAAAATAAGATGCAGGAAAGTAATTCTGGACTTTTGTTTTTGTATTATCTAGTTATTGAGATCCTACCATCTGCTCTTCCTCGGATGTATGATGCATGATAAAGCCTGTCCTGTAAGGCCAGTCATTGCCGAGGCTTGTGGGACTCGGCATCCTCCATAGAATCACCTTCAGAAGCAAAGTTTTTGTGTTCAGAAAGTGAAACAACTTAAGACCATGGCATGACCTATTTGCCTCTAGAAGAACTTAATTCTGTATATTCTAGACAACATTACTGGCTGAATAAAAAGGGTTATGCTCATTTCTTTAATCACTGGTTAAACAGCAAATCAGGTTAGCACTCTTGCTTTTCTAGTTCATGGTTTTCATTGCCATTCGCATCCATCCTCATGTAGGATTTATGCACAACATATTACCTGACTGCATAAGACTTCAAAGAGGAGGATTTTGTATTAATAGATTGTTGAGTAGAAATAGATTGCTGGATTACTTGTTGACCTGATGGAGATAATGGGAGCAGAGAATATCCATTGATAAATCTGATGCAACACTGAAGTGAATGCTGACTAGGGATAATGTCTAAGGTTAAATCTGTTGCAGGAACATGACGAATCTTTGGGTAGACAATGTAATATGGGGTGGATCGCAATCACCTTCAATCTAGCAAAAGGGAATTAGGGTTTTGGAAAAGAAATAGAAAGGGAAAGTTAGGGTTTGAGGAAAAAAGAAATAAGAATTGGATAAATTTGAGTTTCACACCTCTTGCAGCACGGGCTTCACATCCCTTACACCAACCTCAAGATTTCATATCTCAAGAATTTAACAAGAAATTTTTCATTCAATCCCTCAATAAAAGAAGTCTTGAGGCCTATTTATAAGCATTGCAAAAGTCCAGTCTCAAAAAATAACCGATGTCGTACTAAATTTTCAAATAAAAATAACTAAATTCAAAATAAACTAAAATATAATAAAAAAATTAGCAAAGAGAGTGATGTATCATTTCCCTCAGGGCGGGATAAACTCGACTCTGTCGTGAAGCATCTCAATCGGGTCATGGTGGTGATCGGAGAAATGTCAGCCGTGCATCAAGTCCGAACTAAAATGATGGAGATGAGACTGGCCTCCGTGACGAATAAGCTGCAGTCAATGATAGATCTGAAAAGATATGTACAGCAAAAAAATCGAATCCGCTCCACTAAAAACTGAACGGATATCAGATCTCATGGGAAATTCAACTTTTCAGTAATAGAAGTAATCCTCCTTAAAACTCTAATAGGACATGTAAATCGAGCGTGCAACTGTCTTACAGTTCCGAAAGGGAACCTCTCAGAGTGAATCGTAACCATCACCACATTTTTAACCATAAATTCTTACAAAATACTATATGAATAGGCAACAAATTTGTAGTCATCATTACAAGTTATTATCTGTTTATGGGTCTCATCATGCATTTCAGGTAAATGCAATGCAATAAAATAACTAGGTAAAACTTCTAAAGATAGGACAAAGAGATATATGAATCTCCTAGGAGGATATGTATTAGATACCGCTAATGGTATAACGTTACTAAGACCAACAGACATGATCAAAGTCAGAAAATAACTCTAAACTGTCACTAAAAGAAGAAACACTAAGAGTAACCTGATGAATCATAGTAAAGAATTTCACTGGCTCACTAGAAAAGGAAAAGTTAAGAGTAACCATATAACCACAATCTGTTCGAGAGAACTCGGATAGCTTACAAGATGTAATGACGCTAGTATTAACTATCCAATGCTCAATTCCATCTTCTATCATAGATATGACAAGTGAATACCTAGTAACCTGTATGAGCATACTAGACTCCACTAATACATGCTCAAAATCACTAGTATCATTCTCTGAAATATCGATATCATCAGGTATGAGTGTATTATACTCAACTAATGCATCCTGAACGCCACTAGTGCTCTCCTTATGGACATGATTCTCATTAAGTGTCGGTATATTAGATTTAGTAACTCATCAACAAAATTACTAGTAGCCTCAGAAAGAATGTGGATATCCTCGACAATTCTTGAATTATCAATGTCATCAATTTGCACATTATCAGTATTTTGTTGAGTCTTCTAGGGTCACTGGTAATCATAATGTTCAAAATTTTCACACTTAGAAAACATGATCGAGGGGCACTCGAAAGCATAGTGTCCATATCCCTCACACGTAGAATACCGCTCTCTAGTTTTGAAAGTGGACAATTTTATCTTTAAAGTCAAAAGAAAGTCTCTTTGACAGATTTCATGATATGTAAGATCAACTCTTTTTGAAATCAGGTCTCAAACTGTTATAAAACATATATATAGTAGGAAGATGGTTTATCTGAAAGACACATTCAAATAAAGATCCTCAAATTTAAGCTTGTACTCAATATTAGATAAGTCTTCCTGACGTAGATAAAATAACTCTTTAAAAACTAAAGATTTAGAGGGAATAAATTTATCCATAAGATATTTCATCTCACGTCTATATAGTCTAGCGTATGTTCTATTTAGTTGTCTTTTTATGGTAGTCCAATAATCTAGAGTTACAGAATTAGTTTACACTTAGCAAATCAGACTCTACGTGTATCAGAAAGTTCATACAAGTTAAAATAGTAATACAGGTGTGCTATCTAATTACAAAATTCGCGAGGGTCATATGTACCATAAAAATCGATAGGTGCTACTCTGCTTTTTCTTTGGACTTCATCTCTCTTAACAACATGCCAATCATAATACTTACACTCTCTAGTGTGATATTGTGCATTCTTGTTTTGTGATTCAATAACACACCAATCATAATAATTTCACTCTTTAGTGCGATGTTGTGAGTCCTTGTTTCGTGACTCTGGGGGATGCCACTAAAATCTCGTGTTAAATTCAGACATATCTACAACTCAACTAATGACAGACTGTAATGCAAAAGAATACAAACAAATGGATGACTATGCAAAATTTTAGACTCAAACAAAACTACATGCATATACTAAATGATAAAAAATGCAATTCGAAAGGCTCAATCTCTATATGCAAGAAAATGTAATCTTAAAATGATGATATTAAGCAACTGACAAATGAGATCAATAAACATCAACAATTATGCATAACAAACCACAAATAAGTGTACAACCCCTAAAATTTGTAAGAAATTAACAATTAAAATTGAATCAAGTACATATCACCGAGGAGATGAGTAGTTCATGTTCAAGCACAAGTCTTGTAAGAGCCTTTAAACGATTCTCCATAAGTAATGGCTGAAAATCTTGCAAGGAAGCTCTGAAACAACTGCAACCGGGCTAGACGTGGCTAGAATAAGACTGTTGCAAAAACGTCTCGAATCAGACTTGAAACAAGCTCAAAACAGTGTCTGAATCAATTTCAGTCAAGTCGAGACTGAGTCAGATTAAGTCGAGGCTGGGTCAAAACCGATTCAGAAACTGAGCCAACTCGGTCAGCTTGAATCTGAGCTGGCAGCTCGGGTCGGCTCGTGTCTGAGCTGTCGGCTTGTGTTGGCGTCCAACTTAGCGGACCTGGTCGGATCGCTATCGGGTCAGACTCGATTACTCAAACTCAGATGCATTTTTTGAATGTTGACAGTTTGGGTTGGAGTGGACCCAAATCTGAGAACTGTGTTGTGGTTGGTTGTTGATGGGCGACAAACGAGAGGAAGGGGAACACATAGCGGTGGCGATCTAGCTGGGTGGCAGTCGGCATCAACGAGGACTGAGGAGGGAGATCTCTATGAAGAGGTGGCGTCGACGAAGAGGTCGGGGGTGCAACTCTCTGTTGTTGCTGATGGTGATGTTGGCTGAAGAATGCGGCGATAGTGAAGATGAAGATTGAATGGTGAGGTCATCGTTGTCAGTGGATGGTGAAGATGAAGATCTGAGTTGTCTGGGTGCTGCTTATGCGATGGCGAGGTCAGATTCTTGATCTACTGGTGGCTGATGATGCAGACATTGGATTCTTGATTGCTGGCGGCTAGTGATGCAAACGAGGTGACGTGATGAGACGGAGATGTCAACGAAGATGGCGGCGAGATCGAGATGGAGATGTGGCGTCGTCTCTAAGATGAGATCTTGTCAGCGGTGAGGATTGGGTGAAGACGAGATCGAGGGAGGTGGATTTAGCGCTGTTGCAGGCAGAGTGTTGGCGATGAGTGGCGGGTGATGTCGGCGATGCCTCGGCGGCAAAAAGAGAAGAGGGAGGTGGAAGGAGGAGGCGAGCTGGATTAGAGTTGAGAAGACACGTGGGAATTTTGGGGATTTTTGGCTGAAATTCAATCGAATTTTGATCAGTGGTTTTTTATTATTTTATATCTTTTTCTCTTTTTTTTTGGTTTTTTGATCAAGCTAGGGTTTGGAGAGATTCTAGTTTGGGAAAAGAACGTGCTAGGGTTTTGATTTTTTTTTTTTTTTGAATAGATCTAAAGTTTTGGGAGAAGGGAGATGAATTTTTTTTTTGAAGAAGACTGAAAAACCTAATGCTCTGATACCAAAATTGATGTAATATGAGGTGGATCACAATCATCTGTAATCCAAGAAAAGGGAATTAGGGTTTTGAAAATGAATAGAAAGAAAAAAAATTAACGTTTGAGAAAAAAGAAAAAAGACTTAGATAAATTTGGGCTTCACACCCCTTGCACCACATGCTTCACAACCCTTGCACCAAGAGTTTCACACCCCTTACACCAACATTAAGATCTCATATCTCAAGAATTTAATTGAAAATTTTCATCATTCATTTAGTAAAGTCTTGAGGCTTATTTATAGGCTTTATAAAAGTTCAGTCTCAGAAAATAACCGATGTGATACTAAATTTTCAAATAAAAAAACAACTAATTTCAAAATAAACTAAAGCATAATAATAAACTAACAAACGAAGTGATGTCCTCATCAGTAGAAGCCATATGAACATTTACATCATACTTGTTCAAATAATATCACCCATGTTATTAGAGGATTTTGCTGGTGAAGAAGATATAATATCAGAATCTGTCTGCAGCTATGCAGTGCCATGAGTCTATGGATCAGTGGGTCAGTTAGAAATTTATCAAAATATATTGAAGGTATTAGATATAATATGTGATTAGTTAATTAGTAGAGTGACTCTATGACTCCAAATATTTTTAGGGCTCTAGTAATTAACTAACCACCTATTAACTAAGTCACAAGCTAAACTCTCCTATTGGAGGAGAAGGTGTTATACTGCAAGAGCAAAGGTACACATATACGTGAACGCGTGCACGCCCACACGCATGCACTCATGTCTTTGTGGAAGTAGAGGGCATGTTCAACCACTTTCTAACGAAAGGATTACCAAAGTTAGTACTTTCAACTGCATGTTTTGCTTTTGTTCTCTTTCTTCCCAATATTTGTTCTCTGTCTAGTATTGGGAGAAGATGATCGATGTAATGATTTTTCATTATTGTCCAATTAATTCATTTTGGTTTATTTTAATGGAAGATATTCAACAATTATTTAATTTATTTTAGGGGCTTGGAGAAACATTCGGGAGGGTGACAATTGAATCTATGGCATTTGGCTTACCGGTATGCTATACTGTTTACTTTCTTTTACATATTCCTTTTCTTGAATTTTTTTCCTTAACTGAATAAAATATTACAATTTCTACTGTTTTTCATAATAAGGAGTATACAATTCGTTTGTATATGTTTATCCAACATTATTTATATAGTTGCAAGCTGTACTTACTTTTAAAACTTTAAATGATTTAGAGATCCATTTTCTCGGTTCAATGTAATGATTTATGAACTGATTGATTTCTAATGATTGATGTTATAATAACTCTTTATGACAATCTTTGCTCTCTGGTGACTGATATTTTGTTAATTCAAGTTTTTACTTTCTAATGACTGGTGTTATAATAACTCTTTGTGATTAAATTGTAGTGCAAGGCAAATGATGCAAATACTGTTGTGAGTGTGGTGTATAGATGTTGCTCACTTAAATTGGTTTTAGACAGACCAACAGAAACTGCATGCTAACTGAACTAATCTAGAATCTAGTGGTCAAAAGACTAACGTTGAGTTAATCTATGTGCTAAAAAAAGTGAGCTCTAGCCTGGTTATTCTCTGGTATGGCAATCCCAGTGGAAATACTCAGTAGATTGAAGAAAGATAACATTACATGTAACCTGCAAAGCATCTAAATTGTCATGTCAAAAGGCAAGGTACATATCTTTAACATACGACAGACAAGAAAGCCAAATAAATTGATAGAATTGGTGTAGTTTGTGCAATAGATTTGTTTGTGAAATTCAACACCAAGGGATATGGCCAGTTCTCTATGTCTATTATAGAAATTTGTACTTTCTCGGTGGACGGAGCAGGAGGAAGTAGCTATCATATGTGTTCACCTAGACCTACTTTGACCCGAACTCTTAGGTTCATGTAATCATAGAAGTACAGGAGATAATATTTTTCATAGTATCGAACAATATAAGGAAGATTTATATAATTGTGTTTTTTTACTTTGTGGAAAAGTTATTGGCAGAGAGACTTATATATAGCTAGGTATAGTTGCATTGTTGAATCTTTTACTTTAATGAGTTGGTGTACCAGTGTGCACAGATTATACTTGATTATGCTTTGAGTCTAGGTTTTATGAATTATTGAAGAACAGTGGTATATATATCTTTAAACTCTGTTTTGGCTTGTTGTAATGCCATCCATCCCTTGAGACGTACATGCGTGCATGCTTCGGTAGATGCATACCTCAATTTATATGTACATATATGTTCATCCATACATGCAGGGCGGGACCCACATACAGTCCAGTGTGGCGAACGCCTACACTGAATTTTATAAAATAATAAAATAGTACATACAGTTTGTAACTTTTTTATATATAATTTCTTGTCGTAAATTATTTTTACTAACATAAATACATTTTTGAACTCTATCTCAAGTGATAATTTATACATCTAAGTTATTAGAGGTTACAAGTTCAAGCCTTGGTGGCTGCAACATTATTTTTTACTTTTTTCTCTTGTTATATTACATTTACGCCCATGCTGAAATTCTTATTACATTTATGTCCACACTGAAAAAACATCATGCGCCCGCCACTGCATACATGCATCTAAAACATACATCCATCAATACTGCACATATTGAATCGCAGTCATATGCATGTGTGTATGTGTGTACTAGAAACAAAGGCATAATAGTTGTGTCCGTTCAATATTAAGAACTTTGGTGACTGACCTCATGCCTCCATATCATAATACCTTCGTCATTATTTATTTGCTTCCACTTTTGGTATGCACTAGCATAAATTGCCGATTATCTAGGATTTCTCTGATCCTTTTTCTACTTTTCCATCACATAAAACCAACATGGATAGCATTGGTGGATGCTTTAATTATTTTTTTTTAATTTTATATCTATGTTGCTCTTCTGGTGCAGGTCCTCGGAACAGATGCAGGGGCACAAGGGAGATCGTAGATCACAGAGTAACAGGCCTTCTACATCCTGTTGGCCATGAAGGAACCGAGGTGCTCGCACAGCACATCCAATATCTGCTGAACAACCCATCTGCGAGGAAGAAGATGGGAATGAATGGGAGGCAAAAGGTTCAAGACAAGTTCCTGAAGCATCAGACCTACGAGAGCTTCGCCAAGGTCTTGTTCAAATGCATGAGGCCCAAATAACCACCTCTGCAAAAAATTTCCCCTACTAGTTTGGGAACAGGCTGTCATTAAAAAAATAAAAAATAAAAAACGCTGGAATTTCCCTGCCTGATAATGCGGTTGAGTTATTATCATTTTTATTTTCAGCAATCAGAGTTCAAATTGCTCTCTGTATTGCAGTACTCTTGTATTGATATCTCCTAGTAGAACTTAGATTAGTGCCGCGGATTAAGGAATGGGACTCAGCACTCAGTTTTACCGGCAAATTATGGTCCCATTTCAAATTAATGTGTAGATGGTTGGGTCGATCAAATCAAGACGAGGTCATGATTTAGACTCTTCTACATGCGCCTTGTGTATACTTAAAATTTAGCGTTATTCTGGTTCTTTGTAGCTGTATGTATACCCCAGTTATGGTACTCGATGAGCCAATGTTGTTAGTATCAGATTTGATTATATGTTTTGTAGAATCTATTTCGTAAAAGTCAGATACCAGCAGATCTTGTGGTGTCATTTGGAATTCTGAATGTTGTATAATGTCTGGATCTGTGTATGATCCAAATAAGTACTGCCTCATATCATATGATACTTCATAAGTTGTACATAATACCCATGCATACTTACAGGTAGCAAAGTTTTAAAAGGAAGATGAAATGTTATACAAAGAAAAAAACGTGTTTCTGATACAATGAAAATGGTACCTTTTTTACTCGGTATGGATAGAAGAAGATCTTCCTATGTTATGCTATTCAAATTTCGACGACGAATTCGTTTGATAGATGGGAAATTGGTATTCATAATATTGATCTGATCCAGTATCAGAATGCAGTTCATCACACTGAAAGTAGCATAAAAAATGACCAGCATTCTCGTTATGAAAGGCAAGTGTTGGTAACTGCAGTGGCCAAACTAGTTTCTTGATGTTATAAGACGAAAGTACCAGCTACCAAAGCCTCTTTTATTTTGAAATAATAAAAGTAAATAAAACTCAATAGAGATGCAAGAAAATAATGCTAAAAGGTTGTGAAGTAACTTGCATAATCTGCACAATCAAATCAAATCAAATAACTAAGTCAAGAGCCACTCCCTTCGATCTTTTGGGATCTGAAAACTTTCCGCAGGTGTATTATTTAGGCGAAAATCACTATTTAACTGGAGAACATTTGCAGGAAAGAGATACAAGGTGAGAACTGGCAAAAAAAAAAAATTTTATGTACAAGATTTGCAACCCAAAAAGAAACTGCATGACATCTCCTCAGTGGAGTGCAATAGACTCCACCATCACAGGTGAAGCAACAGGTTATCACAGCGAACCACAAAAAGCGAATCAAACCAGCCGAAAGGAGATGCACGAGAAAAACTCATCTGGCTCGATCTCAGAATGTTCGCTTGGGATCCCATCAGCATGACTCCATGTACGTATAGAGCCTTCTAATCACCTCAGTGGTATAAACAACATTCAAAATGGGCGGGCGTGATCTTAGTGCCCGAGATGTACATGAGGAATTTAAATATCATCCTCTGATTCCTCATCATCAGCCAACTTGTCTTCCTCCTTAGATTCCTTCATTGCCTCTGCGATCATAAGCGCGGCAGTGGCCTTGTGAAGAGCAAGGTCGGCCCTGTGTATCAGCCACTGGGCTTTCTCTCTCTTCATTCTGGCCATGGACAGTGCATGTTTAGCTGCACCTGATGCATCGCGTAGCTTAAACTGATCGATATCAGCCCGGTGCCTGCGGAGCCCGTCACGCTGGATCTGATTCATGCTGGATGGTTCATGAACTCTGGGACTCCATGAATCCATCCCATTTTTCTTTAATCTTTTATTCTGTGAGAAGGGCATCATCTGAGGGTCCCTGGGTAATGAAAATGTCCACCTTTTCTTTGCATTTCTGGGAAGTTCTGGAGACTGAAATCTCTCTGAACCATCATTGGAATGGTAAGAATCTGAAGATTCATAATTCGGAATACTGACAACTAAAGCCCTCTCATCTCCAAGCCCATTTGTTCTTCTACCTGATAACATTAAATATGAATATCGAATTAGGGGAGGGAAAGAACATGGAACTACATATTTAAGGAGGTATTAGAAGGGGGAAGGGAAATACCACAAGGATGAAACCCATCCTGCTCTCTCGCAAAAGCACTGTGGCTTCCTGTTGATATGAACTTCTTATGAGACCTCTGCTTCAACAATTTGTTCGGTACTTCCAAGCCCCGTGGTTTTAAACAGAAGGCAAACATAGGAGGTTTCTTGATTGGACACGCCTTCTCCCGGCTCCCATCAGGCAAGTAGTTCATTCTGCTCATAGCTGACTCCCATTCTTTTAACTGCTGCTGGTATCGCACCCATAGTGCAGGCTGAAAAAAGGAAAAAGGATGGTTAAGAGATTTTGAGAACAGATGCAGAAATCAAACTTTCAACCATAGGAAAGTCCAAAAATGAAGTGAACATGTATAGTGGTTAAGGGTGAGTGTATTTAACCATCACATAACCAGTGTTGAGCATGGAAAAACTATATATTGGGCAGCCCTATCCCATCACCAAATTGCACAAATTTTTCACCAATGTATCTGATTCCATCATGTATTATTTTACGACTTCCAGCTGATTACAAGCAAAACCATCAGTTGTAGTTTTTATTCTGTAATTTGATGCCACCTGAGGCAAAATTTTACTGAAGAAAAGGAATATGAAACTTTGTTATCTTTAATATTTAATCCAAACTCTTCGGACCCTCAAGAGTCGCTTCACAATCTGCTCTCATGTATCGCTTATAATATTACAACAAATAAAAAAAAATTAAAAAGCTGCTTTACAATTAATATCATACTTTATATTAAAACACTCATTAAATATTACTTATGTGAGTCTAACTCTTTAATACCTTTCAATTGTTTTCATACCACGTTCATTATATCATTCTAAGTTAAAAGTTATTAACCAAATATTTGACTACCCAATTAATCTGAAGTTAAAGAGGCCTTGAAGAGGATGAAGTCAAGGAAAGCTGTTGGCCCGGATGGAATTTCTATTAAGGTATGGAGATGCTTAGGAGAGGTGGGCGTGAGATGGCTGACAAACCTCTTTAACAAGATCTGGCTAATTAAAAAGATGTCAAATGAGTGGAGGAAGAGTACCTTAGTACCTCTCTATAAGAACAAGGGTGATATCCAGAGTTGTTCAAACTATCGTGGAATAATACTCATGTGTCACACCATGAAGCTTTGGGGAAGGGTAATTGAACACATGTTAAGGCAGAATGCCAATATATCAGAGAACCAGTTTGGGTTCATGCCGGGGCGATCGATGACAGAGGCTATTCATTTGCTTCGTCAACTTACAGAGCGATTTCGAGAAAGGAAGAGAAATTTACATATAATCTTTATTGTTTTAGAAAAAGCTTATGATAAGGTGCCAAGAGAGGTATTATGGTGGACATTAATGAAAAAGGGAATCCCCATCAAATATATTGACATAATCAAGAATATGTACGATAGAGTAGAGGCAAATGTCAGAACTTGTGGAGGCATAACAAGTAATTTTTCTATCACAATTGGATTGCATCAAAGATCTACATTGAGTCCATTCTTATTTGTCATATTGATGGATGAGCTTACTAGAGCTATTCAGGATGAGATACCGTGGTGTATGCTATTTGCTGATGATATTGTCCTAGTTGATGAGACAAGAGCTGGGGTAAATGCCAAATTAGAGTTATGGAGACAAACTCTGGAATCTCGAGGTTTTAGATTAAGTAGGGCCAAAATAGAGTATATGGAGTGTAAATTCAGTAAACAGGGAATTCAAAATTATAGTATTGTGAGACTAGATGGAAAAGAAATACCGATGAACAGTCATTTTAAGTACTTGGGTTCTATTATCTAAAAGGATAGGGAGATCGATAGTGATGTCCACCATAAGATCCAAGCCGGCTGGTTGAAATGGAGGAGCGCAACAGGAGTTTTATGTGATCGTAACATTCCGTTATGACTTAAGGAAAAGTTTTATCGGACTGCTGTTAGGCCAACTTTGTTATATGGCACAGATGTTTAGACTATAAAGAGATATCATGCCCAGAAGATGAGTGTAGCAGAGATGCGCATGCTTCGTTGGATGTGTGGTAACACGCGGAGAGATAAGGTGAGAAATGAGGATATTCGCGCTAAGACAGGTGTAGCCTCTATAGAAGAGAAGATGAGAGAAAACCGCCAGCGATGGTTTGGTCATGTGCGACGTAGACCTACAGATGCACCAGTCCGACGAGTAGAGCGTATCAATTTAGGACAAGTTAAAAGAGCGCAAGGGAGACTGAAGAAAACATAGAAGGAGGTAATACGACAAGATATAGATGCTAAAGGTCTTAGTGAAGGCATATTGCTCGATAGGAATGAGTGGAGAAAGCTGATCTATGTGCCCGATCCGGCGTAATTCTTTTTTGGTTCATGTAGCCTACCTCAAATACTTGGGACAAATGGCTTAGTTGTTGTTGTTGTTGTATTTGACTACCCAATTAATGAAATATAAAATTTATTTTGAGAATATATCTTAACTGTTTTACCATTTTAATATCATCTAAACAATTTTCTCATCTGAATTTATTCCATTAAGATATTGGTTTTTCCCCTTAACACATGCACCACACGTGACAATACTCTAGTAAACAGATACATAGACAATTCCATGGACTTATGAGTTGATTCCAGCATGTAACAAAAGGTTAAACATTTGGACTTAGTTACAGTATCTATAACAAAAATATCAAGATATGGCAATCTTAACAGACTATCAATGCAGATATGCCTTGACAATCAAATACAGAAAAGTGAGATTAAGGAATTTGTCATAGAAATATAATGGTTACCTGAAATTGCCGAATCAGAGCCATGCCTTTTTTCAGCCTCTTTTGCCGCCAGTACTCGTATATCGTTTTAACGATGGCAAGTGGACCAACATCAGCCATAAATTCCTCTATTTCATCGCTGCTGAATTCATCACACTGTTGAGAATATGCAAATTTCTCAAAAATGTCCATAACCCTTTCCAACATGTCATCAGTGAGCTCAGAAATGTCACCCCCTCTCATATCCACAGAATTTCTCATTTCTGAAACCCACTCCTCATCATCACTATCCATGTCATATAACACACGGGATGGATCCAAGGCCATCTCAACCTCAGTCCCAAACTGCCGATAGTACTTAGATGAACTGCGAACAAAAGGCACTCCAACAATATCATCATTATCATCATCTGCAATCAGTCTAACACCAGGGATTGGAATGTTTTTCACATAGGCAGCCCTAATGTTGCGATTGAAGCATTCTTCATGAATTTCTTTGAAAAGAGACCACTGGCTTCTGTCTATAAATTCCAAAGTCCAATTTTTTCCTCCTTTCCACATCATCGCATGTGTGTGACGATTTGTTATTCCAGGCTGCAGAATGTGCTGCGCTTTGTATGCATACTTGGTAATACCTGAAAATTTCGCACATATCCTCCAATCCTTCTGATCATCAGACTCAAGCACAACTTGGGCCCCACATTCCCTCCAACCTTTGTCCCCTACTGTCACCAGGACATTTGCATTACAGGTCAATGGCCCATGATATCTCTGAGAATTTGCTGAAACGCCCAACAGCCTCTTTGCATCATCAGCTTTGATCTTTTTATAAGACCATGGTTTTCGGTGATGACTTCGACGTTTTGAGCCAAGATCAAACCCCCCAAAGGGCAAGGAATATGAAACCTGGGTACGAGGTTTCTTGGAGCCACTGATAAAACCATTCCGCGTAAGATCCTCCGTCCACGATTTTGAATAATGGCCATATTTAGGTGAAACTGAACTATTCCATTACAGTGTCGTACACTCCGTGGAGCAGTTCGGTTAAGACTGTGGATAGAATACCCATTCATTTCCCAGGCCAAACCAAGCGCAGACTCAGCAGGCAGTGTTCCCTTGTCAATTGACTGCTCAATTTGACCAACTTGGGAATTAGCATTATTCATATAAGAACCGTACCCTCCTTCAGACTTTTCTGGAGACGAATAACCTTCAGGAAATGAAGAACTTGACTTCTCAGCATCTTGTGATGACTCCGTACAGCTTGGGAACCTTTCAATTCGAACAACTGTCTCATCGCTTCCATTGAGCTCCATATCTTGGCGACCTACAGAATTTCCACTGATGTTAACCTCATTTTTGAGAGAATTGTGAGAGGACCTCATACGATCACCATCACTGCTCACATAGATAGCATCAGCCTCTACCTTTAGATGACCAACAGATAACTTTCCCGAACTAGCAGCAACCTGGCCCAACGAAGACCCCATGTTCTCCACTGTTACATCTGACACTTGGTCAGAAGGATCCTCGATAGGAGAACAGCCATTGACAGTCAACTTGTCATGACTATCAGGAGACTCTCGAGAAGAACTTGAGTTGCGCTTTTCAAAGCTAACAGAAGTTCTATTGTTGTCAATTAGTGACTTGATATGGAGGCTCAGACTATATGAAGACGTGTTGGCAACAGAAAGCGAACATGGAGGGAGCCTTCCACAGTTCCATCGATATAACAAACTGCTGGGTTCACAGGAGTTATTTGACGAATAATTTCCGGGTAAGATCTGTCTTGGAAATTCTGCAGGATTAAAAGGATGGAAAAAGAAACTGACATGTCAATCACAACACGTAACATCAACATCAGAGATATCCCAATAACTATTCTAACTAGTTCACAGGAATTTAAACATTTCATAAATGAATGACATCTTCCTCAATCAGTAATGGATAGGTCTGTAAATAAATGTATTCTAACAGAAAATTTGTTTCTCAAAATTAACTAGGTATGAAGGAAGCTTGACAGCAATTCAGCAGCCCAAGCAAAGATCAATTACTAGCTTCATAGATGCATTCATTGCTACAAGGTCATACAGAATGCACAAGTTTTCTGGGTTACTATTGCTGTCATTATCAGGTTCAAATATCATGTGGAACCTCCAAAATACATATTTTAGTAAGAAAAGCAGTTGCAACTTCAGATAGATTATTGAAAATTGCATTACACTCCACGATGCTCATGAAAACGAAGATGTTAAGAATCTGGCTCTTTTTGAGTTACAAATGAAAACCACAGGCAAGTTTTACTCTCCTTGTATCGCTGTTGTTCTTTTGCTCTCCTTATGTTATCCCCTAGCTCGCCTTATGTCATCCCCTCTAACAAACCAAGCTCCTCTTGGTAGGCAAATATTTACAGATTTCTCATTTCTGGGATGAATTTACACTACAGTAACAAAAAAGGGGGTCAAGGTAGATGAATCATGTTGAAAGGTAACAATTAGAGCAAGCAATATTCTCACATCTTACAAAGCCCTCCAGGTGGACAGTAAGATGTGAGAAAGGCTTGATTGATTCCTTTTGTTCTCATCTCTCCAACTTTTTAGTGACACCATTAGATTGTGCTGAAACTGCACATCTCATTTAAAGTTTCCATATCCTATCAGATGACAGCTTCAGTGACATGCGAGTTACTTTACATGTTAGTTCAGTTGGCAGCACCAGATCATTTTGGATCAAAGGGATGGACAGGTCATGACATAACTCCAAAAAGCTCTCCTGTTCATACTCCCATTCTACCAGAATTCTTTTCTATAAATTGAAATTTGCATACCAGTTGGAGGAAACCTGCACTAGGATTTGGTACAATTCCTAAAGCAAGCAACAATTTCACATTTCAGACCTATTATTTCTCTCCTTCCAGTATCTCTCATCTCCTTTCTTGTCTTCTCGTTCGTATATCATTATTTTGGTGGTTGTGAGGCAACACCAAGCAATCGTGTGATATTGTGAATTTTATTATCACATGTTGCATTACAACTTAGTTTGATATTCTCCACAGAAGCACTGGTTCATTGAACCAAACTGGCAATTCGCAACTCGGTGACTGTTCACAGGCTCAGCAGAAAGCTAGGCAGCTTCCCTTGCTTCTTGTTTCTTAAGTTCCCAGAACATAATATTTTTCTTTCACCTCTTCAAGGTACATTTAGTCGATGATAAGTCTTTTACAATTGCATTTTACATGTCAGAAAAAAAAAGTTATGGGATTTCATTTAATGAAAAATAATCAAAACATACCAATATGGGTAAAAAATTATAGGAAGCTCGCAAAGGACAAACCTCCTGCCAGGCCAAAAGGCAAAAGCTGGATTTTTTATATAATTAGGCTGAAAGCCCAGGCTTAAATCTCAAACCTGAACTCAATTCAAACATCTAATTCACCTCAAGAATTTATAACTTATGCCTGATTCTGGTCATGTTTGAGGCTCACAAGTTACCTACAAATGGATTAATGAATCAGAACTTGTCCAAGCCTAATGGAGCATTAGTGGGAAGAGATAAAACAACACTCAGTACAATATGGTGCAACTTATGCCATGTCCTCTTTCACTGCCAACCCTACCGCCTGTTGCTTTTTGCCGCTGCCGCTTTATGAGAGGGCATAAAAGTTGGCAGCATTGCTTGGGTCCTAACTTCACTCTTTCGTCTCTTCACCCTCTTTGCATAGAAGCAGCAGAGACATGACAGACAGCATATAAAGTGATAATAGAACAGCAGCAAGAGATGAAGTCTGTTTCTTCTTCATTTTTTTCCCGTCCTGACATTCATAGGTGGTGCCTAGGGACTAGGCGGCTGGTGACCCTTTAGCCCCTTGTGGTGCCTAACGTCTTCTAAAACATTGTCTAAATGATGCAAAATAACAGGAGCTGTCTCGCCTATGTAGATTGTTTGATTCTTATGTTATTGCTGTTGTACAAATAGCATACTTCCTGATTCTTTCATTCTACACTAATACAAGTGTTGTAGTATCATCTGCCTAATATTAGTCATGGATTAATGATTAGTGCTAGTGATACAACAAGTGCATCATCATTTATGATACCAGTTAATTATTAACACAAATTATAGTTTAATTCCTATTTAATTAGTTAAAAATTTCCAACATTCCATAACTTAGAATCCTTATTAATTGATTTTTAATTTTACAGCATATGAAATGAATTTTAAATTAAATAAATGTCAGCACTATGGCAAACAATGTGACAATTAATGATGGTGACTTTCAAAAACCAGTATGCGCGCTGGGATGGGGACGGCGACAAGAGGTGGAGTGAAGACCAAGCAACAAAATTAGCCAGCAAACACGCGAACACTAGGTCTCTTTAACAACAAACTACAAGTAACTACAAATAAACTAAGACCTCCACAGATTTAAAAGAAGTTAAACTATTTCCTTTAGAAGTAAGCATGTTGTGTTCTATTCCTTGCCCACAAGTCTTCAAACTATTGCCAAATAACCAACTTCATTGCGATCTTTAAGTTTATTTCTTCATTAAGCCATGATAATGGAGTGCAGTAGCTGAAATATTAATTCATTTGTGATAGTAGGTTGGTATTGGAACAAGAGGGAAAACATAAATATGTATGTACACAATAGAACCTCGAACAAATGACAAAGTTAATAAATGAGCAGATAAATAATATCTGGCAGAAAAAAAAGCAATCTTGCTCGAAGTAATAGCATACCTTAAGTGAAGCTGCATTCTTATACATTGAAGTGCAGAGCGTCTGACCGCTTCCATTTCGGAGGTTCTTAAAGGTGGAAGGTGTGAAATCGAGCAGAGGTATCTCCTGCATTGTTACACATTGCTGTTGAAGCTTATCTTCCACATATCTCCATTTTGATCTCTTCATTTCCAAGAATCTGTACAGGAAAAAAAGAAGCTTCCCACACTGGTCACGCAGACCAGAAATGTTAATCCCAACGGAAGTAAATGGTATTTGCATCTCTTCAAACTTGCCCCCTTTGCTATGCTGAGAGAAAGATCTGATAATTAGACATAGAAGCACCGCTGCACACCTTAAAGATCCCTCAAATAATAAAAGCCTTAATCCAAGCACATTGTCGACAATAACTATTTCCATGCGAACCATTGGCCACACATTGGTCAGTATACCAAATTGAATAAGTAAAAGTGCATGGCACAATGAACCTTCCATTCCAAATGAAAGGTCATGAATGTGGAGTTGTTGGAAGCTTAACCTCAATGTGACTTGTTTCTGTTCCATTGATGAGCCAAAAAAATAGAGTTCTTCTAAAACTGCCGCACTATCAGCAACAGATGCAAGAATGTTAATAGAAGCTGCTGAGCTTCCATGCAGAGAATCTTGCTCCAGTGTCTTTTCTAATCCCTCCCTTCTCTTGTGAAACTTCCTCCTGAAATAAACAAAAGATAGTTCCCTATCATTGAAGATAGTATTGCTCCTGACTGAAGTTACTTCTTGTGATGTTTCCTCTAGTTTGGGGAATAAATTGGAGGGGTCTGCACCAGAGTGACCCTGAAGTTGCAAGGAGATAGATGGTTCAAGATCTTGAGCAGATGAGTTCTTTTCTTCTTCATCATGTTATATGTGGACAATTTCCTGTGATTCTTTGACCGAATCAACCATGCAATAATGGGCTCTGACTCTGTACAATTGCCTGAACTATCATCCAATGCTTTTTATCAACTTTTTTCTCCTCCTGTTTCAGCTCCAACCGTGATTTTCCAGAACTAAGTGTACCTGAGATTTCACTAGGGAAAAGCAACAATTTAAACCTCTCATTTTGGAGATTGATCCATTCTTCATCACGGTCATCATATTTCACATGATGCAGTCTTGTTACAGGATCATAATCCTTCACCAGCCCAAAATACCAGCTCTGGTCAAGAGGCCAAAATACTCTAATCCTCTGCTTAAGGATACAATATGGGTCCATATCCCTGGAGCTGACCTCATAGAAATGACGCCGCTTCCTGACCAAACTTTTCCCATTAAGTCTCCTAGGACGTAACATCCTACCCACAGCATCAACTGGAGAGGATTCTGGCCGTAAGGCCAGGAAATTTCCCCTATTTTTTAGTTTTGACAAAGCAGATACCCTGCTCCCTGAGAATCCGGTGCAACTAGGATCAAATCGAGATGAAAGCATCCTAGCGGCGTTCTGTTCAAGATCATCTTCTCGGAAATCACCGTAGAATTCCTCACCATCATCAGCCAAAGGAGTTCCATTCTCGAGATGGTCCTCTCTTGCCATTTTGGAGCTATTCTTCTTACTACGCCGTACTCTTTTGTCACCCTTAATGCGAGCAATGGAGCTAACTCTAGCAAAACCATTCTCCTTAACCTTGTTAGATTTCTTCTTCCTCTTACCATCTTGCACTTGTGAAGATGAAGCAACATCAGTGAATAATTCATTCTTATTAACATCAGTAGATTTCTTCTTCCTCTTGCCATCTGACACATGAGAAGCTGAAACCACATCAATTGAAGGTTCATTATTAACATCAGTAGATTTCTCCATTCCCTTATCATCTGCTACTTGAGAAGGCGAACCAACATCAGTAGACGATTCATTCTTACCATCGGTACATTTCTTCTTCCCTTGCCATCTGACACACGAGAATGTGAAGCTACATCAGTGGAATGCTCATCCTTAGCTTCAGTAGATTTCTTCTTCCTCTGACCATCTGACACGTGAGAATGTGAAGCTACATCAGTGGACTGCTCATCCTTATCCCCAGAGGATTTCTTCTTCCTCTGACCATCAGACACTTGAGAAGATGAAGCTACATCTGTGGGCTGCTCATCCACCACAGTAGATTTCTTCTTTGTCTGACCATCTGACACTCGAGAAGGTGAAGCCACAGCCACACCAGAGGGCAGTTCATTTAACAGCGGTTCGGAACAGCTCTTACCACTGCAATCATAACCATCCTTCACTGTCTTTCTACTGTCTCCTTTCTCAACCTTTCTCTGCCTGAAGCCACCACGTGGTTTTTTTGGAATGACCACACCATCACACAAACCACTCGAAGAGTTGCCAATGCTCAGAGTTCCACTGTTATTCTTCTTCAAAGTATCCAAAGCACTGTCACTAACAAAATTTTGCAGGCCATCACTGAAGCCACTACTGTTGCTCGGCTTTTCAGGCTTCCCAACACCAGAACTAAACCCATTAGGCTTCAGCCTCAATGAATTCAAGCCATTCCTCCTCTTCTTAATGATGGCAGGCCCAAAACTACTCAAAGATGCCTCTTTTCTACTCCTTTTCCTTCTAGCACCATTAGTGGGAGACCTGATGATCTCAAAGGGCGACGAATTCTCCCTCTTCAAACCCTTTGATGCCTTCTGAACTGAACATTTTCTATCCAAACCCCTGGGTTTCTCAGCATATACGCTCTTGAGATCCACAAATCTCGATTTTTTTGGAAATCGGATGATTCACACTTCTGAACACTAATTTCCATCTAAAAACACTCGAATGTCGAGAGAAAAAGCAAAAGCCCCTAATTTCATCTTCAACTATACATGCAGATCGGGTAGAAACCCTAATTTCAGATCTACTAACATAATTCCAGCAACATACTCCCAACTCGAAGCCTACAAACGCGTAAGATCGAATCAGAACATTTCCCCTAACATTTACCCAACAAATCAAGCAGATCAAACTAAAGGAGAAGAATAAACGCATACCTGGATCAAAAAGAACAGATAGAGACCAACTAATCCACAACTCGGCTTCAGTAACCTTGGGCGAACTGATCTCCGAATCAAATCTGAGAGTTTTTGGGCGGAAATCCTTCGATCGGCCAAGAAATTTTTATGTGATTTTTTTTAGCCCTAGAAAACGACGAGCTAGGGTTTCTTCGATTTCAGGTGCCCAAGGGTTTAGTTGGGAGAAAAAAATAAAAGAAAATCGGAAAAAGGAAATATTCTCTCTCCAGCGATAGGAGAATATGAACCGATGGATCTCGATCGGACGGCCATACATTTATTTAATGACGACTGGGTCCCTGAGAGCATTTCCGGGGCTCGACAATTTCGGGGCAAAAGTGGGAGAAACGGACGGAGCTGATCACAGGACCGGGACACGTGGACGGCAACATTGAAAAGGATCGTTACCGAGATTGGGGCGGGATGTGTGACGCGATACACACACGCCAAATAAACTGGTAAAAGTATAGTGACAAAATACCCAACATAATGTTTGAAATTACAACAATTTGTATCCGTTTTTTAATTTTCTTTTGTAAAGGGTTTTATTTTTAGTTTTTTCTAATTTTCAAAAAGGATCTAGCAGGAGGTTTAGTTTTTCTTTACTGATTACTACCAGTGGACTACTTTTTTTTTCTGAGCAAACACAGGGCCTCGTCGGGTCACGTCAGGAGAGAAAAAAAAAATGCTCACAAGGTGGTGTTCGAAGCGGTGACCGTGGAGAGCACTGTGCTTTAACCAAGGTCAAACCGGTTGAACGACCGCAGTAAACACTAGCATTAGTTGCTTAATTGCCAATGCAGGTGCATTGTATTGATATGTGACAGTAATCATCCCCTTGACTTCATAACTGTCACAGCTGTAGGATACATTTTGCAGCAGTTAACCTGAGATGAGCCATCAGCTTCACTGCATATTAAAGCAATCAATAAATTCACATTAGATAGAAGGTTTAACAAGAGTGATAGGCAAAAGAACCCAAACTGGAATAAAATGTGTGCTGTAATAATCGCATGGATTCTATTACTTATAGAGTTCCTTATTCTGACAAAGGGTTTGACAGCAGCAGACGGTACAAGCACATGAGTTTAATATGGATGATATAATTAGCACAAGATATAGCAAACGATATATGCCTTCTTGTTTTACTTGTTTTGCTGCAAGTGGCCGGAAGTCGTAAGCTGTAAAATGAGAATGATAAAAGTGAATTATAATAGAAAAAATATTATGTTTTATGATGTTTTGTTGATAATGTGAAAGTGTAAATGAAAAAATATATTGTGTTTTGTGGTTTTTGCTTGGTAATGTAAAATGTAAGTAGAAAAGTCTTAAAATTAACTGTAACAATGATTTAAATATTATAAATATTATTAAATTAAATCTACTATTGAAAATTAAAATGCATTAATAAATTTGAGAAAAATATTAATAATTTTAACATGTATTTATAAAATAATATTAATGAAATTATTATAATTAGTAAATATTAATAAAATATTAAGTAAACAAATAATATAAAATTTTAAGAAAATTTAAAGAATACTGATACAACTTTCAGAATATTAAATATAAATATTAAGAAAACTAATAAAATATTATTATCTATTATATACAATTATAATATTATAAAGTATTATTTAATATTAAATTTATTATAATTTTAATGTAATATTAAAAATTATAAAATTAACAAAATAAAATATAATCTTAATACTAGATATAATAAAATATTAATATAATAATAGTATATTATATTTTAATAAAGTATTTATTTTTATTATAAATTAAATATTTAATAATATTAAATTATATATTAATTATCAACTAATATTTTTGAACTGCAAGTGTACTACAAGTGAGATTTACATGGCAGCTGCAAGTGAGAAAAAAGTAGATGTAAAAATGAGATTTACATGACTACAAAAATAACTATAGCAACTGCAAGTGGAAAATAAGTGATCATTTTTCAAGTTGTTTTGCAGCAAACAAATAACGAAAAATAAAAAGAGGTGTTATGACTTGCAGTTTTATGAGTTGCGGCTCATTAACCTGGCTTTTTTTACTAGATAACTTTGCAAACAAAAATCATATTGATAGTAGTTAGTGTGATTGGTTGGCTTATTTCTCAAGTAATTTAAATATATATAAGAGATAAATACAAAAAAGAAACCTTGATTTGTTCAAAGTATTTAAATTTTTACTGGAAAATTTTAATTTTGAAGACAAAAATGGAAGTTAATAACTAAGCATGCAGTAAGTTCCTGTTTTCGAACTTACCAAATATAAAGGTTGAATAGGGAAAGAAACTAAATTAACCATATATTATTACATCTTGCCAATTGCAAGGATATATTTTTTATATGAATGGAAATTTTGTATTTTTGAGAAAAATGGAAGTTAATAAAATTAGGCATATAAATAAGTTGCCTTTTAAGAAATTTCTAAATAAAGGGTAAATGGAGAAGAATCTAAATTAGCCATTTATTACTACATATTGCCTATTGCAAGAGAAATAACATAAGATCTAATATTTGTGGAAAATTTTTAATTTTTGAGACAAAAATGGAATTTAATAACTAAGCATATAATAAGTTTCTGCTTTTAAGATTTTTAAAAAGAGGGTGAATGGGAAAAATCTAAATTAATTATTAACCATAAATTACTACATCTTTCCTTAATGAAAAGGAAATTGTAAAGATCCAGTAGATGCCAGCTAATGCCAGTGAAACAATAAGATTGGATGGTGATTATTTAGATTCATGTGAATCTCAAATTAATATAGATTTTACAGTAGGTTTGTGAAGATTATGAACAGGTGCAAGTAGGAGTGCAAACGGATCAGATATGGAGCGGATATAGGTATTCTTATATTCATATTTGTTTCCTTTTAGCGGATTTAGATACGGATATCTTAACTCACTAATCATATCAGTCAGATATGAATTCAAACCCGGATCAGATTTGGATATTTGTCAGACATTAGTATGATATTAGTGAATATGAACATGAAAAACTAGGGGGAAAAATAAAGCTTACTCTTAATTTTAGTATTTTTATGTGAAATTTATTAATACAATACAAACTCACATGCTCATATCTTTTTATAACCAAAATATCACATCATCTAAGACTTAATGTATTTGAATTCTATCTGTACTAGAATGTATTCGGTATATTCAAATATGTATTTAGATATGTCACATAATTGTACCATTATAATATACGTATTCGAAACGGATATCGGATATGGATATCCACATCCAAAAAATGAATATGAATACGGATACGATGCAGATTATTCATATCCGTTCTCTTGCTTCTTTTTCTTGTCTTTTCATTTTACATGCTGTACCTTTTTTTTTTTTTTTGGGTGGCTTGAAATTTATCAACCTATATGAGACTTGGAACACCTGTTGAATTACATAAAGTTTTTTAAGTTCTGATAAAAAGTTTGTTATGAAGAAGACAGATTTTTTTCTATACAATTAATTCACTCAATTAACTTGCTAGTTATCATTAAAACAATGCTCAATTTTGTTTAAATTGGTTTCATATGCATGGACTAGATAACAATAGTAATCTTTATGTGATCCATCAAACCTGCTTTGCAAACCTCACAACCCAACGAATGGATTCACAAATCATTTGTAAAATATGTTGTTGACGGATTCAAGCTGAAAATGAATCAATGATACTTGTTACAGTGTAGATTTTATTTTAATCCATACAACAAAAGCAAAAAAAACGTAGAGTAATTTCTAATCACTTGTTGCTCATATTAGACTTCGTGATGATTTAAACAATATATTAATTGTCACCAGATTTGGCAAGGAACCTGGCTGTAGCTCGAATGAATGAAAACTAGAAGAAAATGTGATGAAGAAGCAAGTGAGAAAAGAAAAGAAGATCATGCTTTTATTTTCGGAGCCATGAAATTTTTTTGGCTGCTGCGTGATGAGAATTTTTTGATCTTTATTATATAAACTTGTCGCTGTATATATTTCCATTTCAGCTACCGGTTTGATAGATTGTTGTATAAACACTCAACACTGATAGATTGTTGTATAAACACTCAACACTTGAATTGCAACAACCATGCAGCACAAATATTGACACCCACAAAAGTAATAAAGAAACCAATCAGATTAGTGCATCCGCTACCACCACCACCACCACCACCTTCCTCGCCTCCGAGGAAGGAGGAGGAGATCCACGCAACCATTATCATACTACTGCACTGAAAATAATCTGGTAATAGTTGAACAATTAATCGAACTAATTTAAGAGCAAGCAACCACAAGCAGAAATAATTTCACAGGAAAAATCTTGATTTTGGCTCTGCTAAATGACGGGCATCAACATACAATCAAACTGAAATATGAATCAGGTTCACTCGGATTCGAAAGTCCATTACTAGCTTCAGAGGATCAAAGCTTCAAGCCAGTTTAAACCAGAAAGGAAATCAGTAAATGACTGTTAATGTCATTACAAAATGATCCCGAAAAGGGGAAACACCTCATCAATATCACCATTCAAGAACAGTTCTTGGAACCCTATCTGCAAGAGATTGTTCAGAACTCATCGAGTCCAAGTTGCCAACTAAGTTACATTTTCATCATAACCCCCCTTCAATTGATCCAAGCCATGATAGCTTCAATTAAGGAAGCAGTTACAACTCAGCCCACAAAATTAAAATATATATATTAGGCTCATAATGAAAACCCAAAAAAAGGAAAAAGAGAAACGATGGAAGAAGGAAGGCTACGGCTGAAATCCAGGGTAAATAAAACGAGAATATCACTACAAAATCATTGCAGGAAGGATCTTGCGAAGTGATCTCTTGCTGTAGCCAATGCCTGAGAGATGTTCTGAAAGAAGGGGTAAAAAAAAATGAAAGAAACTCGTTAGAGGAGTTAAAACTAGAACGAGCAAGCTCAAAAGGCATATAAATTTTATATAATATAACAAATTCCACCTGTTCAGAGAAGCCCACAGAATTATCAGCAGCATTAGTTGCAACCTTTCCAGCAATGGCATTCCCATCAGTTTCCAAGATGATCCTGCATTAAGGCAACAACAAGACGAGGAACAATTTTCAAGTGAGGATTATGACAGTCATTTTCTCCAGTTAACTATTCATGAAGCAAGAAGCATTAATTTTACATGCTGATTATTGTGTCAGGCATGCAATTAAACATCTCTTGTTTACTTTCCTTCATCCTACTGTGACCACCTTACTCTTCATTTCCTTCAAGAATAGGAAGAAAATAGAAAATAACAAAAACAAAAAAGAATCCATTATCAGATGGTGACTGAAAGCTAAGCTACAAGCCACGCCCACCAACAAATCCCCAATAATGCAAATACATTTGTGGATGACAGACTCATGAAAAGTCAACCATCAGTTATAAGAGTTCACAGCCCTGAGACACTAGTGCTAGTAGTCTGAAGGTTCTTGACTCGTAAATAGTTCCAATAGCACTAGTAATCCCATCCTAGTCAAACAGTCACAAATGCCTACCATCTGAAGGTAGTTGACTCGTAACCCCACCACTTTGTAAAAGAGGAAAACATAGAGCAAAAGTGCTCCATAACTAGTACTAATACCACAAGGAAACCCATCCTAATCATATGACACCACCAAATGCATGGTTTACTGACTGGTCTTCATGCCTGTACAGTAATACACAGACTGAAATAAATAAATAAAGACTAATCAGCTCAAGCAGAAAGCAACTCTAGAGGGACAACCCTAACCCACCCCACCCTCCAAAACAAATCATGTAGCCTGATCTTAAATCTTGAAACTCCCATAAATCATTGTCTGCAAGTAGGCCTCACCGACTCACTGTCATATTTGAAAATACATTAAACTCAAATTTAGTATAGTAACAGACTTTTAAGCAATTCACCTCAAATCTATTCCGACACATTTAAGGAAGATTTAAAATGAAACTGATCCACTAAGTAAAAGTCAAGATCTGGCTACCTGAATAAAGTAATTTTAAGTTTAATCTTGAAATTTTGAACCCAATCCAATGTGATAACAACCCTTCTTGGAATATCATTTGATATTTTCCTTATGTAATTGCAAAAATCAAATGGAGCTTCAGAACACTTTCATCACTACATGAACAAAGGGAAAGAAGCAAAAGAAAGAAAAATCTATAGTATTGTTATAGGCTATAAGCATAATAGTACCTTTAGGACTGAAAGTAGGGGTGACAATAGGAACTGATAACCTGACCCTAATATGACTTTATGTGTTGGGTTTGGATCCTTGTCATACCCAGGTAGTTTTACAGGTAAGGTATGGATCCCAAAATAGATCAAGTTCCATATTGGATCTAGACATGGATACTTATGAATCATGTAAACCCAAAAAAAAAAAATTATGGTTTGATTCACGTATTTTTCTTCTTTAATATAGTTTATATAAGGTTATCTGGTAATATGTACATATGTTTAATATATTAAAAAAAACTAAAACAACATATTTGAGCAATAAAATCTTTGAAGTTCTATCTATTCTTAAAACAAAATTTTCCATATTTGAGTAATATAATATTGGATTTGAATAATATATCCGACTCCAATAAAACTATTGGATTTGGATCCTCATGTGGATTAGTTTCCTTGGTGAGTTTGAAACAAATATTGGATAATTAGAGCCGCATGTGGATCTTGTGCGATCTACTCATTGTCCCCAGGCTAAAAGTACAAAAGATACGGTCCTAACGGAAATTAATTAAGTTTTAGGTATGGAGACAATTTTCTATTGAAAATTCAAGAGAGATGACTCGAGACAATATTTTGACACAAAGTATCAATTTTCAAATGGATCACAAAGTAGATGAGCAAATTTCGAAAGAAAAGCAAAGGTTTTAAAAGATATGGTGCTAAATAAATTTAGCTGAAATTTTAGTATTTAGAGACAATTTTGTGTACAAATTTAAAAGGGTTTTTTTAGGTATTAGTTCTTGAAATCTATTTGAATTTGGTATTAGTTACTCAAATCTTTTGAACTGGTATTTAGTCTAGGGGTGAGCATCGGTCGTTTCAATTTGATTTTTTGCCGATTTTAGCAAAACCGAACCAAAACGACTTAAGATTAGGAACCGAACCGACTCGGTTCGGTTCGTTTTTTTAAATTGGTTCAGAACATTACAATTAGAAAAACGAGCAAACAAAATTCACAAAAGTTTCAAAGAAATTCATAACTTTGAAAATCTACCCGGATCGACGATGAAATTGAATATGTAGGATGAAATTGATGATCATCAATTGAAAGTATTTGATGATTAAATTGATGATTGTCAATTGAAAACAAAAATGAAAAGGAAGCAAAGGTACGAGCTGCAATCGGGAAAAACAAAGCTGACCCATTTGAGGAACTCCTCAATCCAATCCAGCTCCTTGATCAAAGACTTTGGAGTGATACGTTGTGACATCCTAGTCGGAGTCAGAATGATCATAGTCCTGTGCCTCCTTGTCACCATCGTCTTCTTCTTCGTCTTCTTCTACTCGTCGTGGTTGCTGGAGTGAAGGCGATGAGACCTAGCGATCTAGTCCGCTCGAGCAAGAGGAGAGAGAATAAAAGAGTTTAAGGAGTGAAAGTAGCGGGGTTTGGGTCTTCGTGTGCGAAAGAAAGAAAGCTCAAGCATTTTGATTGGGCTTTGGTGTTTGGGCATGCGTATTATTTGGGTATTATGTATATATCGGTTCGGGTTTCGGTCGGTTCCGGGTTTCTGAATCCAAAACCAAAAACCGACCGAATAACCACAGTTCAGGTCGGTTCGAATTCGGGTTTCAGGTTTTGAGCGGTTATTTCGGTTTTACCCAAACTCTACTCACCCCTATTTAGTCGCTCAAATTCCATTAGTTACACACCCAATTAGTCCTTCTATTAGAATTTTCATTGGATAACTAACCATGGTTTGGTTTGGAATTAACTAGGGTAATTAATTACTTAACCACCCCTAGTTAGCCCACGTGAATTTCCACCCTCTTTCTCCTCCACCTGAAAAACTTTAGGGTTTCAGTCTCCCCCAAATCTGCCATTTTTCTCTAATCCCAACCCCCATTTCTCTCTCCCCCCTCGCTCTCTGCCAAATCATTGCAGTCTGGAGATCGCCGTTCAAGGTTGCGAGCATGGTCTAAACTATTGTGATATATCCCTCTCTTTGTGTGTGTTTGGAGACCTAATACTTTCATGAGAAATTTGATAGATCTCCAACTTACTTTTATTTTCTTTTGCTACATTTATGAGTTTTCTTCAAGTGAAGTGGATAATAGGTGTTGTTAAGGCTAAAGGAAGATTGAGATAGAAAGTTTAAAGATATCATGGTTGGGACTATCAGAGATAAAATTTCTCAAAGCCCTTTGTTAACTAGGTATTATTTGTTAGAACCTGTGAAATGTACATGTTAATTATTGAATTTGAATGTCAAGTAACACTCGAAATTAAGTTCCAATTGTGGTCCATAAACAAATTTGGGAACAAGTACACATTACTTTAGGTTTGTTATTGCTACCTTTTCATACTGAAGTTTGTGTCCTTATTTAGTTGTCCTCAACATTGTGAGACTCTGTGACCTCTTCAAATGCCATTGGTACTACTTAATTTAAATAGTGTGAATGCCATGTTCAGTCATGACCAACTCTAAAAATAAAGGCTTACACATGCAACTTTTTTTGCAAAACTTGCTTAGGGTTTTCTATCTATTTTTTTCTAAATCACTAAGATTGATGACTTGTAGACTTTCCCTAGTCAGGGAAGAAGCTTAATGATGTTCTATAGGGGATTGCAGCTCCATTGTAAGCTTTGATCAAGTTGAATGCCAAGAAAAAGCATGTGAAGCTGTTGTTATGTGGTATCATTTTTTCTCACTGTGTTTCTTGATGTGAGTTGCTATTATAGTATATAGTAATTTCTTGATGTTGTCTCCATGCAAAATTTCTTGATTAGCATGAGTATGTCAAATGTTCCATTCACATTTATATGTTGATAATGAGATATGACTTGTACTAGATAATTTCTTGGCCTTTGTATTAGTAATTTGTTGCAAATATTAGTAGTAACTTCTTGATATTGTCCGCCATGCAAAGTTGTTTGGGTGTAGCTATGTTACATGTTACTAATATTACCAAATTCTCAATATATAATGTGTAATCTTAATGAGTACTAAGTAGTTAGATTTCTTAATGAGTACTTAATGTTCTTTGTTTTTAAAGTTAGTTGTCATATATTATTTAGTTTTCAGAGGGTTACTATGGTTGTCTTTGTATAGCACAGTGGAGGAGGGTGTGATAGAGATTAAACTGAAGTATAATGGTTACTGGAGGACTATTCCTAGACTGGGAGAACGAAATTTGAACTTGGAAATCAAAGACACTTAGAGTCGAGTATGATAGGACTTCTCTCAAGAATTTGGGTCAGCAAGTTGTTGAGTTTTTGTCAGTTTCAAGAGGACATTTGTTGAGACTATCATACACAATTTCTAACACTGAAGCTAGGCAATTTGAGGAAATTAGGACTAATAAGATGTTTATGGAGGTGTTAAGAACTCATCTTCAAAGAGTATATGTTGAAATGTTCCCGTTTTTAGAACAAGTTAATGTATTCATAGGACTTCTTTCTACAATGTACAAGAAAAAAGTCCTCCTAGAAAACAAGCAAGGCTAGTAAAGATCACACGTGTAGATTTGTCTGAAGAGCTTAGTGGATATGAAAAGTATCCTACACATAATGATGACAGATATGTGAATACAAAAGTTGACTATGTAGCAGATGAGGAGAATGAAAATGAGACAAGTCAGGGAGGGAGATAAGGACAAACAAGAGGTGATGTACAAATAGGATGGCAATCACCTTCAAACTAAAAAATTGGGAACTAGGGTTTAACAAGAGAAATAGAAAGAAAAGATTATGATTTATGAAAGAAAATAGAAAAGAGGATAAATTTGGACTTCACACCCCTTACACCACGGGCTTCACATCCTTTGCACCACGGGCTTCACACTCCAATCTCAAGAACTCAAGGCTCAAGAAATTTTAACTAAAATTTTTTAATTCATCATTGTCTACCAATATGACAAGTATGGGGCCTATTTATAGGCTTTACAAAAGTCTGGTTCCAGAATATAATCGATGTGGTACAAAAAACACAATAAAAGAAAACAACTAAACTCAAAATAAGATAAGCATAATAATAACTGGCAAACTGGGCAAACTGAGTGATGTCCTCATCATTTCCCCCGTGGTGAGGAAAACTCGACTCTATCGAGTGTAAAATCTACACACGAAGTATCTCAATCAGGCCATGGTGGTGGTCTGGGAACCATCGGTCGTGCATCAAGTCCAAGCCACATTGTTGGAGATGGAGCTAGACTCCATGACAGTTCGGCCGTAAAAATGATAGCTCGATTAAGACACAGATAGTAAATAAAGGTGTATCATCCCTGCTAAAGACGGAGTCGATACCAGAATCTCATGAGATATCCAACTCGTCAGTCATGAGAGCAAGCCTCCTCAGATCTCTAGGGGAACATGTGCACCAAGCGTGTGACTTTCTCACAATTCCAGAGTGATTCGTACAATCACCTCACTGTCAAGTGTAAATTCCTACAATATACTATACGAATATACAAAAAAATTATAATTTTCACCGTCTAATGATATCATCATCATGCGTAACAGGCAAATGCAATGCAGTAGGCATTCTAAACTGAAACTCCTAAAGATGGGAAAAGGAGATATATGGATGCCTAGGATGACACACATCGAACCCTGTTAATGATAAACTGGACACAGAGATAAACTTTAAACAATCAGTAAAAGAAGAAGTACTAGAAACCACCTATTGGATCATAGTAAGAAACTCTGATGACTCACCAGAAGATGACTCAATAGGAACGACTATAAAATCATAATCAGCACAAGGAGACTGAGATGGCCCACTAGATATAATGACGCTAGAATTAATTGCCTCATGATCACTCTCATCCTCTATCAAAGATCTAGCAAACGAATACCTAAAATCTGACTATAAGCACTGGACTCCACTAATTCAGGCAAAAATCACTAATATCATGAACATGAGCATCAACAGTTAATGGCTTACCGAACTAGGCTATCACATGCACTACTTCACTAATACTCTCATAGGAAGCATGACCCTCATCAAGAATTGGTGTGTAAAAACCAACTGATATATCTTCAATTATATTGGTAGTCTTAGAAGGAACATGGACATCCTCAATAATCTTCTAGTCATCAATATCATCACTAGATACAATACTAACATGTCGACTCTTCGAGGAACATTGATAATCATAGTGCCCATATTAGCCATTAACTGTTGATGCTCATGTTCATGATATTAGTGATTTTTTGCCTGAATTAGTGGAGTCCAGTGCTTATAGTCAGATTTTTAGGTATTCGTTTGCTAGATCTTTGATAGAGGATGAGAGTGATCATGAGGCAATTAATTCTAGCGTCATTATATCTAGTGGGCCATCTCAGTCTCCTTGTGCTGATTATGATTTTATAGTCGTTCCTATTGAGTCATCTTCTGGTGAGTCATCAGAGTTTCTTACTATGATCCAATAGGTGGTTTCTAGTACTTCTTTTACTGATTGTTTAAAGTTTATCTCTGTGTCCAGTTTATCATTAACAGGGTTCGATGTGTGTCATCCTAGGCATCCATATATCTCTTTTTCAAATCAAAAGCCTCTCAATGGTGTCCAAATCATAAGAGCCACTAATCATAGCACACTTTATTTTAAACCTTAAAACCCCAACAAATCTAGTTATAGTATGAGAACGATGCTCTCTCACATCACAATGAAGGGTTAAATTATCAAATTCGGTTATGTAATCTTGAACTGACATTTCACCCTGACAGAGGTTGTGTAACTGGTCTAAGAGATGGTTTCTATATTATTTAAGAGAGTACTTTTCCTGAATCTTTTTCTTTCATTTCTTCTCAAGACTCTATGACAATATTACGTCTCATGCAATTTCTCACACTATCGGATCCCAGTAAATTCTAACTTGCCTTACGAGTTTCCTCCTAGCAAATAGGACTAGCTTTGAGAAATTCATACCAATCAAAGTAGCATTTCATATTTCCTAGCCAATCACTAAAAACACGAAGATCAGAGTAACCATCAAATTTAGGATCTTCTAACTTAAATCTACGCGCTATTTTCTTTTTTCTAGCACGCCGATAGTGAATACAACTACTCTCACCGTCACCTCTAGAGTAAGCCCTATACTGATAACTCATGTTGAAATATGCACCAATCTAGACACAGATGTGAGATCACACAAATAGGCAAATGCACTGGAGACTCTTAGACTCAATCAAAACCAAATGCATGCACTAAATGATGACAATAAAATTTCCTAGAGGTTCAATTCTAAATATAACAAATTCAATCCTACAAGTGATGAGATAACAAACAATGATGCATCACTAAATAGAAGCAAATCATAAACACTACTAGCAAATTATTGCAATCCATTAGTATTGCAATTACTAAGCAATCGATAATTTAGATCGAGTTAGGGTGCACCTAAGGGGTGAGTCGTTCACGCCCTAACGCAAAAATTCCTATAAGAATCCTCGGAGAAATACCCCCATTGGAGAGCTAATCACCAACAAACATCCTGGATAACGGTAATAGGGTCTGAAAGATGGTTGCCTCGAGAATGACGCAAATCAGGCCTAAAACAAGCTCGAACCCCGTTATTGGTTTGCAACTCAAACAGTACTAGCACCAATAGGAGATTGTGGAGGTCAATTCTGCTGTCTGAATGCTGCGAAATTCTCTCAGTATCTCTGAGACTCAGTCGTAAATCTAACGCCTTAGACGGAACTCGAATCGAACTCCGAATGGGCTTGAAATGGGCTCCGGAAAGTCATTGTATTGTTGCTGGACTGACTTGGCTCAGTTGATTCAACTCAGACTGAGTCGGACCAATCTAAATGAATTAGCCCGGGTCTGAGTTGGACAGGTCTGCCGGTTTAAGTTAGAAACAGATCGGGTTTGGGTCGGGTTGGTGGATGTTATCTTACAATCCGACCCGCTAAGATCGGATCTGGTTCTCTGGGCCTGGACTGGGCACTGAACTAAACCTGGGCTGGATCCTGGGCTGGGCCTGCTTCTGATGGACCCGGTCTAAACTGGATCAGAACTGGTCACGAACCGGGTTGAGTTGGTGACGGTTGGATCTGACCCGATCTCAACTACCCATTAAGACTCGGGTAATTGGTTGGGATACGATTAGGTCGGATCTAAACCACCCGATCTTCGATTGCGTTGGGGCAGAGCGGCGCGCCGGCGAGAAGGTGATGGAACAACGTCGGCGAGACGGTAATGAAGTGGTGACGGCGACGACGGATCTGGAGATGGAGAAGGGTCTGGAGTGGTGACGAAGTTGAAGGACCAGGAGAGGCAGATTGAGACTGACTGCGGTGAGAACGAGGAGTTGGCGGGTGTTGGGGGCGCAAGGAAGGCGAAATGACGACGATGACGAGACCATGAAGGCGTGGCGCTGGTCGGGGACGAGGAAGAAGGACGAGGCGGTGATGCAATCTGGTGGCAGTCGACACTGGTAGCGGTGATGGTTGTGATGGCGGCAGAAGAAGTTGCAAAAACAGCGAGAGGCAGAGATCTTGAGGTCGTGGAGAACGACGAGGGAGATTTCATCGAGAGCTTGCGGGGATCTCATCGAGATCTCGTCAGCGAAGGTGGTTGTGGGTCTGGGCAGTGATGTCGACGATGAGATGGGTGCCGGATCTGAATCAGTGTTGAGGCTTCGTCGACGAGGGTGTTGATTGGGTAGTGAGATCTTCAGAGTGGTGGTGGTGGCGCGAGGTGGAAGGAGGATCAACAGGAGCAAGTCTAAGGTTTGGTGCGAAGGAAGGAGATGATGAAAATAGAGATGGAGAGAGGAACAGTGGAACTTGGGAAATTATGATGATTTTTTATGGGAATTTTCAGATTTTCCTACAATTTCTCTTTTTTTAATTCTTGCTAGGGTTTGGAGATGGGGCTCGGATTTTGGGAAGAGAGGAGAGCTAGGGTTTGGATTTTTTTTATAGATCTAGGATTTTGATTTAGATCTAAGGTTTGAAGGAGATGGAGGAGAAAATTTTGAAGGGATTGGAACCAAGAGCTCTGATACCAAATTGATGTAATTGGATAGCAATCACCTTCAAATTAAAAAATTGAGAACTTGGGTTTAGCAAGAGATATGGAAAGAAAAGATTATGATTAAGAAAGAAATAAAAAAGAGAATAAATTTGAGCCTCACATCCCTTGCACACTACGGGCTTCACACCCCTTACACCACGGGCTTCACCCCAATCTCAAAACTCAAAACTCAAGAAATTTTAACTAAATTTTTTAACTCATTATTGACTACCAATAAGAGAAGTCTGGGACCTATTCATACGCTTTACAAAAGTCCAATTCCCAGACATAACCGATGTGGTACTAAAAATACAATAAAAGAAAACAACTAAACTCAAAATAAGCTAAGGTATAATAATAACTGGCAAACTGAGTTATGTCCTCATCAAGAGGATTGCTATTTTGCATAGGACATAAATGTAGAAACAATAGAGGGGAGCATCTTTCAGTGTGCACATTGAGGAGTGTATAAATAGAGTTGATTAGGTGGTGAATTTTCAATTGAGAATGTCGAGAACTGTAGTGATGATGCTGATGATTGGTGCTCTGAAAATAGTTATCATTCAGTTTAAAGCTCAAATGATAATGATTACAGTTTAGAGGAAGTTGATGAGGTTGGATGCTTAGAAGGGGTAGTACACCAACTTTGATAATTCAGAGTTGCATTTGAAAAATGAAATTTAAGGATGTCAAAGAGTTAAGATTTTGTTTGTAGCAGTATAGCATCAGAACAAATTTCAATATAAATCAGTGAAAAAATGATCTTTGTCAGGTTTGTAGCTAAATGCATCATTGACGATTGCCAATGGTATGTGAGGACCAATAGATTGTGTAATGGTAAGACAATGAAAATTTTAAATCTCAATACTATACATACTTGTATGGGTGTTAACAAGTGCAAGAACTACCAAGCCAATGCTAGTTGGGTTGCTAAGAACATTGTGGGTAATGTGAAGGCAAAACCCAATGTAAAACCCAAAAAATATGAAGTTAATTGAACAAGAATTTTCATTGTCCATCAAATATCACATGGCTTGGAGACTTGGAGTGGAAAGAAAAAAGCTAAAGAGATGTGATATTTGGTAATGTGCAAAATGATTTAAGTGGAGTCTCTGAAGTATGAATTGTTGGAAAAAAAATCCTGAGAGCCATGTAGATATTAAGCTTGAGCCAAATAATGTATTCCAAAGGATTGTTTGTGTGCTTCAAAGCATCAATAGTTGGTTTCAAGCTGGGTGTAGACCTTTCATAGGACTCGATGGGTGTCACTTAAGGTCAAAGTATCTTGGATGTTTGTTATCTGTCAGTGCACTTGATGGAAATTATGGGTTGTTTCTCATTGCATTTATTGTTGTTGAGAGAGAATCAGATGAGACTTGGTACATGTTTTTGCAAATTTTGATTCAAGCTTTCCAAGGAGAACTAGACAATCTTACCACCATTTCTGATCAAGAGAGGGTTTGCTGGAGGCAATAACAGTCTTGCTTCCACATGTGGAGCATAGGGTTTATATGAGACACTTGTGGAAGAATTTCAAGGACATTTTAGGGAACTTTAATGAACAAACAGAGTGTGGAAAATAGTAAAAGCTTTACTCCTGAAGAGTTCACATATCACATGAAAGCTTTGAAAGGAGTTTCACAAGCAGCATATGATTACCTAGAAAGCAAAATAGCTATGTTCAGTCAATGTGTAAATTTTGTCCAGCTTTAAGAAATCACTACATCACAAACAATTTGTCCGAGTCTTTCAATGGATGGGGGTCAAAAGCAAGGCATTTGCCTATGACGGATCTCGTAGACAAAATTAGAATTCAAATCATAGAAAAAATAAATTGAGAAGCAATTAACAAAGTGGAAGGATTGTTCCATAAGCTGAAAGATACTGCCAAGACATTAGCAAGAAGTTAAATGGTTATGTTGTCACACACATACTAATAATTACACACCTGAAGTGGAGAATGAAATGGAAAGGTGTCATCAATCTCAAGGAGAGAACTTGTACTTGTAGAAGATGACAAGCAACTGGCCTTCCTCGCGTCCATGTGGCTAACTTTACTGGAATTATGAAGAATGCACAATGGGATTCTTTTTGTGATGAGTGCTTCTATTTAAGCAGCAAAAACTAAATTACATATGCTTTTATCTTTCATTTTTTATTGTTCTTATAATTTGCATATGTTTTTATCTTTTAATATTTTATTGTTCTTATATACAAGTTTGGTGAACAAGTACATGCAAGTTTATGTTGAGTCTGTAGGAGCTCTTTCTTCAAAAGATCAATGGGATGAGTACAATAAGAATTACAACATTGGTCCACCACACACAAAAAGACCAAGAGGGAGGCCAAAGAAGAAGAGGATTAGAGAAGGATGAGAATGGTGGAAGTAAAGTCTAAAAAAAGAGTGTATAAGTGCAACAGATGTCAAGCTTGGGGCCATCACAAACCACTTGTAAGCCACCAATTGACCTAAGAGACATTTGCACCACATAATCATTTGCTGCAGCAAGCCAAAGCCACATTTCCAAGCTTTAGCCAATTTCAAAGCCAATATAAAGTGGAAGGTAATGTTCTTTGTTTTTTTTAAGTCCTTTAATTTCAATTGCATACATTAGTTGTTGCTAAGATGTTACTTTCTATTGCAGAGCTGGAGCCTCACAACACAAAAGAATGGCCAAGAAAATGCCATCAGAGGTAGGAGTTAGAGCAATGGAGCAATGTCCTAACGGAGCAGTTGAGGCAACATGGACCAATTGGACCACCATCTTCTAGGGGAGTCAGAATGAGATGAGGAACTCCAAGAACAATATCAACCCCAGGGCAGCTGAAACTCCAAGAAGAGAGAAATGCAGGAGCTGGGAGTAGAGGCAGGACAAGGAGTAAAGGTACAATTGCAGCAACAGGAAAGGAATTCAACAACAGCAACAACTTTGCTACAACTGCAGCACTAATGCTCTCTCAGCCTCACCTAAGCTCTTGCATTGTAGTGTCCCAACACAAAGTGAAGTAGCTCCAAGTCAACAATACTAGAGCATCTCAAAATGCATCAGCATTTCCCATAAGGAGGGTGGTTTGGATGTGATATTTTAATCATTAGAGGTGGTCTTGAACTCGTTATATGTGTGAACATTAAAATAGACTAATTTAAGTAGTTATAAACTTGTTAAAAATGTGGATGTGATGTTTATTTGAGAGTAGTTAAACCAGGTATTGAACTGAGTGTGACGTTATTTATGTTGTTTGAATGGCAATTAAACTATGTTTCTTTGTTTAAGTGTGGGAGTGTTGTGCTATTGTATCAACAGGTAAATTGACTGTTTTTTTTGCTTGTAGGTGACTGTTATAATGTTGTCACTTAACTTCAATTGTTATTTGCAAACCACCCCAGGAACACAAACAATTGAGAGGCAGACATACATGCTTCAATTCATATTTGCTACAGATTTGATTGAAGATGCTTCAAATGAAGCTACAGATACAAGTATACAAATTTGCACGCAGGTACGAATCTGTCGCCTCTCTCTCTCTTGGTGGGTTTGGGATTTCAATTCCTGTAAAGAGGATGAGATGATTAGGGCTGTTTCTTTTGGAGTTTTACACAGAGAAGGTTAACTGGGGCTATGGGTTTTAAAGAGATGGGGTGATGACCGTTGAACTTTTTTACCATTGGGGGAGCTGGGGTGGAGAAGGTGATTCAGGTTGGGGAGTAGTTGGGTTAGGTGGTGGTTGAGTTGGGTTGGAGAGTGGTTGGGTTGGATTGGTTTGAGTTGGTCAAAAAATGTGGTTTGGTTCATTCAATAGATGTGGGTTGGTTGGGTTTAGTTAAAGTCAAATAAAGGTGGTTTGGTTCATTTAATAGATTATAAGGGTATAATGGTCACAAGATAAATAACTGGTAATGAAATACTCTTTGTTTGGATGGAAACTAACTAGAAGGAATAATTGGGTGTAACTAATGGGATTTGAAAGATTAAATAACAATTCAAAAGTTTTGAAGTTTAATACCAAAATATGGAAGATTTCAGGGACAAGGCCTAAAACCCCAATTTAAAAACATAATGAAGGGAAACTTTTTTTTGTTTAAAAGTAGCGACAAATAATAAACCAAATGTGTTGTTATTTCTGTAGAAGAAATTAGAAAGAAAATTAAGCAATGTTTTAAGCAGTGTTTTAATTGGCAGGAGGTTACAAAACATTTCAAGTTTTGGGGACCTGGATGCAAATTTCAAAAAAAAAATTCTGAAACATAAACAAGTGTCTAGCAATATCAAGATCAGCGTCTCTATAAAATTGTAAAAAAAAAGTCCACAGACTGTGAATGACAGGGAGGGGGGGGAGAGAGAGAGAGAGAGAGAGAGGAGAGAGAGAGAGAGAGAGAGTTTTAATTTTTAATATTGAAAGTGATGGAAGTGGGTGAATAGTGATGACGTGTGCATGTGTGTGAGAGAGAGGATTTGTGGTTGATTTTGGATTTAAGTAGCATGGACACGGACACAAGACATTGGTACGACACGGACACGGACACGGACATAGCAAGCTCTTAAAATGTAGGAGGGGGGGCACCGCAAAATGACACTAGATATGCATATAAATAATATAATAACAGTGAATAAATATAAATTCATGATTATACTTTTGCATCAAAAGTTCATACACAGTTTATGTGTCTATCTTCTTATATTGAAACATATTAAACTTTTCATAGTTTTATTCAAGTTAAATTTTGATGACATTTTTTGTTTCACTAAAGTAGTGTTTATACATAAGGAAAAATAAATAAGTCTCTCAGATATGTAATGTGAACAAAGTGTAAGAGCGTGTCTCAAAGAAGTGCCCAACAAGTGTCAGTGTCCAACATAGGTACGGCTTCATAATAGAAGTAACCATGTTGCATAGATTTGTATTAAAAAACTAAAATTAGACGGGGGGAGAGATGACTGGTTTATTCTCAGTTTTTTAATTTTTATTTTTATTTTTTGCTGAATTTAGAATTGTTTCACTTGTCAAGATAAGGGAGCAGGAATCTCTCTTTCTCTCTCTCTCCCTCCCCCCCCCCCCCCCCCCCCCCCCTTGCTTAGTAATATGTAATAGATTCAATCAGATCTTTACTAAAGAAGCCAAACAAATCATAAGTAATTAAGATTTGTAGAGTGTCAGATCAGATCAGTTTCCTTTCAGTATTGAATCTGTCTAAAAAGTTAATAAAAAAACTACCAACTATTACATGACAACAATATTGCTCAGTAAAGCTCTGCTTAAAGCCAAATTAAAAATTACAGCGGAATTTATTCTGCGAACACCAACCAATTTATGATTCGGTTGTCACAGAAAAGGATGTATCAAAAGAGGGGGTAGAAAAAAAATAAAGCCATTATTGATCATAGAGCTTAACATGAATCAATAACCAAAAGCTTTCAACTCTTCTTCCAAAGATGTAGCAAGTTAAAATAAAAAAACATTTAAAGTTTATAGTGTACCATAATTTAGTTTCAGATATGCATCACAAATATAAAACTTGATCAACCAATCTTATACCAGCACACCTCATGAAAATATTCCCAGTCCGTTACTCACTTCCCTAAATATGATAGAAATCACATAAAAAAGAGTTAGCAAATTCATACCCCCCATCAACAATTTCATCAATGCAAAGAAGAATCAGGTCCAGGTTCTCAAGAGCAGTCCTCTTTTCTACATCATTCCTGGTAGAATACATACATATCTTGAGGATATTGAATAAAGATTAAATAGGATTCAGAGGAAACAATAGCAGCAGACCTGAGGAGATTGCCAATAGCATCATAAAAGCCCTGCAGAACTGTTGCTAAGATGAGTTCATTTTCATCATCACCCGCAGTAACAAAAAAGTGCAGGTCCTGGACAAACTTATAGACTACAATGTATCCATCGAACATTGTGATCTCAGCTGCAAGAACAAGTATCCACACAATGTTACGAGGAACTCAAACTTCAATTCGACTCCCATGTGACAATATTCAACACAAATAAATTTAAGCTGATCTATAACTAGACATAAAAAGCCCAGCACACCATGAAGTGCAAAAAATATAGTTAAGTTAAATACAATCTATAGATAGACTAAAAAAACCACCAGCCATACACAATATTAAAAACTTGAAAGTATAAATCTGGATGTGCATCACCTTCTGAACGAGCATTTGTCTTCAAAGTTTTGATAAACAGAGATCTCTCGAAAGCTAACTTTGTGCTATGAGCAGGCCAATCATCTGAAAAATATTTGACAGCCACACGCTTTCCTTCAGAATCCAAAAGAAGAATGTTTTTCACCAAAGGACAGGATTCCTGGGTAACAAAAGAAATTGCATGAGTTTCTTGAAAGGAAAAATGTAGGACGTAGCATGAGACTGACATAATATAAAATTTTGAATATTACCCTCCTATTGTAAATATTACATGCTTGATGGTCAGCTGAAATCATCACACCATCTCTTGAAAATCAATAAATATTCCTATTCAAATATTCTACAAATTAAAGTGGGATGACAACCAACTCAAATTCCATCCACTCCCCCCCCCCCCAAAAACACCCCAAATTTAAAAAACCTAAGAAACCGTGTATTACCAAAGATCCATGGGATTCATTCTTTGCTTGGATCGATCAACTTACCGTTGAGACCAGCAACTGGTTTAGCAGCATATTGCATATGATTAAATTTTAATGCATAGGTAGAAAAAATGATTGTACATTGATAGCTCATGTTTCATGCACCCAACGACGCTCCCATAACTCTTGCATCAAGAAATCAAAAGGTAATGAACTAAACTAAATGGTTTGGTTTCTTCATCCAAACAATTCTTGCCTTAAGAGGCCGATTAGAAGGAACAGCCTTTACCTTTGTCATCCTTCACTTCAATCAAAAACTTTAAGAAAATAGTAACAAATTGAGTCTAACAAATCTACAATGTTATCCATCAATAGTTGCAATCTCCATTGCAGAAAAAGAAAAGGCAAAGTTCCGATGAGCTAAAAACTTTTATCCAACTTCCATATGAATTATGAAAACATTAAATATAAACAGAGTTACTTTGATCTACATCTAGAGATAACCAAACAATCCATGTACTAGAAAAAATATAGTTACACTTAGTATGGTAGCTAAAAACAAATGCCACTAACACTAAAACTAAAACTTCAGCATAAATTTATCTTGGTATTACCTTTTTTGGAGGGGCATTTTGAAATCACCTAGAGGGGGTGAATAGATGATGGCTATAGAACTATGACAAATAATGCGGAATTAAAAATCAACTAAACTTTTTTAAACAATAGATTACAAGTAGACAGTGTAAAACAAATATTATGAAGCACAAGAGTTATCAAGTATAAAAGATAGAGCAATATAGAGCATGCACAATAATAAAGAGTGAGTAGAGTAGAGAGAAATAGAGAGAAGGCGGTCGCAAACACGGAGATATTTTTTTGAGGTTCGAGCCACTTGCTTTACGTCCCCGCCTTCACCGCAATGAAAAATTTCTACTATGCTTAATCCCGCGAGATCACCACTCTACGAGTTCTCTTCAAGAACCACACAGGGACCCGCAAGCCCTTCTCACTTGGTGCCGCAACATCTTACATGATGACAAGCCTACAAGCTTATTGAGGCCGCAACCTCTACAACTTGAATACAACAGACGGAAGATCTACTTCTCGATCTCTGAAAAAATGGCTTACAAATCAATTCCTAAAGTCAACTTGGATGAAGTAGAAGCTCCAGAGTTGTATGTGGAGAAGCTTTAAGGATGTAAGAATGAAAACTAAGCCTTGAAAATATTGGATGTAGAAATGTAGCTCAAGGAGAAATTTTCTTCAAAAATTAGTCTCAAATGCTTTCTAAAATGGTGTTCTTCAAATCTTAATAATCCTTGGGGTTTAAATCAATGTACCCCTATTTATAGAGGTCTAGAAGAGAGATTAAACCCAATATCCATTTTGGATTAGCCCAGAAAAAGACAAAATAAAATATAGCCGTTTGGGACAAATCTAGGCTTTAATCAGCTTGTCGGCCGGCAATCAACCACCAATGGTCGAATTTCTGACCGTTGGGAATTGACGGTCACTAGGCAAAATTAGTGACCCAAAGTACACGGTCGATCGGTGTGCACAAGTTTTCACTTGTGCAAATGGTGCATAATCGTCGACCGCCCGGTCGACCGATTATGCACCATTTGCACAAGTGAAAGCTTGTGCACACCGATCGACCGTGCAAATGGTGCATAATCGGTCGACCGAGCGGTCAACCGGGAGAGCAAATCTGCTCTACCAGCGGTCAACCGACGCTAGGTCAACTGTATTTTTGAAAGTTCTGAAATACATTTTGATTTTTCCACAACATACTATAAATTCTTTTTACAAAACAAAGTTCATGAATATATTTGAAGCTAAAAACATGTGTGATACTGGATCAACACAAACAAATGTAGAACTTGTTTTTGTAGAAAAAGGAAATTCTATTTTGTAAAGCCTAATTTTTCAAAAAAAATTTGAAATTCTGTTTTGAAAATGAAAATTCTTTTTCAAGAAATCTTAGAATCAAAACACAGAAGTATAGAAGTGTGTGTGTGTGTGACTCATGAGCTTCTCAATCATCTAGCTGATTTTAACATTCTAATTCTTACATGACTAAAAAGAACATAAATAAATGTTTCTTTGCTTCTTATCTTGATACTTCTTTAAACTTTGAGCTAACCTTCAATCATGAGTTCTATGAATGCTTTAGGTGCTTTAGGTTATTTGGATCTCTTTAAAAATAGCTTCTAAAGTTGTGAGTTTTGAGAGAAGCCAATCGTTCCTTAGATTTTTCCTGAAACATAACTTACAAATATTTATTAGTACAAAATAACCGCATGAGTTCCATCATTATCAAAACTAGGGTTAAAGGTCTTTAGGCCAACACATTTTTCTTCAGAGTTTAGTAAATGCAAATCTCTTAAGAGCTAACTTTACACTGTGATTCAGTGAGTCGTCATCTAAAACAACATGTGACCATCACATGCTTTGCTTCATAATCCAAAAGATGAATCTTCTTCTGACAGCATATTCAATGGAAGCTTCAAGCTAATAATGAGGTGCATTTCTCACATTTGGAGCATCTTATTGGATTTTTTGATGTAATTGGTTAATGTCAAACTTCATTATGCTCGAGATTGGTTAACATGTAGGAAATGTTACTTATATGACTAGCTCCTACTTGATTTAAATAGTCTTCGAGAAAGAATCCCATGAAACAAGGAAAGGCATTAATATGGGTTGTACAAATGCAATTTGAATTACAATGTCCCACCTCAGGGCATGTTTGTTTACTTGATAGTGAAAGGGCAATGGAGAAAGTTGATTTATAGTTTCAAAAATATGTACATGATATACTGTTTGGATAGTAAGATGTTCATAAATGCCCAAATGCTACTAGAAACTTTGCAACATGCCACTTCTACATATTTTTGTTCCTTCTAGGAAGCATGGTGAGAATTGATTCTTCATCATCAACTTTTTTTTCTTTGGTCGGGTTAGCGTTAAGGCGGGCAGGTGGGCGGGGGTGGTCTTCACTTACTTTTGATGCTAAAGACTAGAATGTTGTAGTTTTTTGTCTAGAAAGCATGATCACTTCAAATGTATAGCCATGTCGTATCAGACATACACATGTCTCCGACACACGTATTGGAAAAAATAGTTTTATGTTCTATGTACTTTCGAGAATTTGTTATGCCGTGTGTCGTGTTGTATCGTGCCCAAGTGGTGTGTGCAACATAGTTTTTGGTGATCTTCATGTGCTTAAGTTGTCAAAGGAACACCACGGGGGGAAACCAAAGAGGTTAGAGGGATGCCCTTGACTCTCTTAAAGATCCTAATTCAAAGTCCTATAATTCAAAGATATTACTAGAATTGATCATGATATGTTTTGATGTTTGTTCTATTGAGATGAAGGTCTCATAGTCAAACATAATGAAGTAGCGGTAGCAGTAGCATTAAGAATAGAAAACATGATGGTTCAATTTTAATTATAAACTATAAATCCTTAAAGAGCAAATCTCTTCCAATGAACAACAATTGATCCTGCAAATAGTAGAGTCACACTTTTCACCACCATAACATGCAAACACAATCAACTTTCAAATCCCACTCTTTAAGAGACTTTTCTAGTTTGGCGCACGTGCATGCCCAAACTAGAAAAAGGATGCCAATTGTTAATTAACCATATCCAAGGATGATATGTATTGCAGACACTACACACTTTAGGGGCTAATATACACTTTACAAATTATTTTTTGTATAAGAGCTGGACAGAGACTACCCTCCAAAGAAAAAAGGAGCAGGACAGCAACTAATAATAATAAAAAAAAAGATATATATGCAACAAACGGAAGGATTTAAGAGTTCCTATCAGTTAGCTACTAGTATATGATATATTTGGTAGTTCAAAATTAAACTTACCAGATGTATAATATGAATGTCTAAACTTGCTCGTGGACTTTAATTATTTGGTTCAGGAAGAGAAATATTATTTGGTTTAGGAAGAGAAATATGTGACCAAATGATGAATGTGATTACCTTGACGACTTTATTAAGATTTTAATCTTGCAACTAGTTCCCGAGAACGATGTGATATCTGTTTTTGTAGTATCCTTCATCTTTTAACCTTCATCATTCAAAGTGACACCATGTTGTATTAGACTGTTCATCGAATTCTTATTTGCATGAATGATGACTGCATTACTTCTTTTATGGTTTAGTAGCTTTTACCTCCAAACTGTAGGTAAAGTTTTGTAATTAGTTATTAGAGGTCATACATTCAAGTCTTAGTATGACTTATTCTTTTCTTTTAACTTATTTTTGGCTATTGTTAAACAAATTAATTGCGACACTGAATAACTTTTAGATAAATAATTCATAGTAAATATGAACAATTTAAACATTACTAGGAAATACAGATAAGTGATAGTAATCAGAATGTTAATATTTAAATATTTTTATTATATTATTAAGTTGTTTTAAGATCATTACCATTAATTAAAAGATAATATTATAACTAATTATGATTTCCTGATCAAATTCAACAACTATTATCAGGTCCATGTCTACATCTATTTAAGATTTTTAATGTTGAGAATTTAGAGTATAAATCCTTGTCTCAATTTTTTTCCCATATGTTCTTATGAAAGCAAAATTTGTCTAATTTCATTGTATCCACATGGAAGAAATTTCATGTGCCTGCCATTGGATGCTCTAGCCATTCATTTAAGATAACAGTGCATTTACTGAACTATTCGTGTTTGCCAAAGTGTTGTATTGTGTCCCACAAGCACATGCAAGTCTACTAATCTTAAATATCTTTTGTATAAAACTACCAATTTCTATGGATATAACTACCACATGATCAATTCAATGAATGTTTGTATTCTCAAGAGTCAAGATTAAAAAAATGGTTGTCTTGTTCTAATTTATTCTTTCAGATAATTTAAGCACAATCTAATTCAAAATTTGCAATTCATGAAGTGCGCTTTTCTTAACAAAAGCCTTCTCCTTTACTTGGTACTAGCTAATGAATACATTATGGTCATTATGGCCAAGCGAGGGAAATTTTACATGTATTAGCAAACCATGCAAATAATCCTACCAATTGAATCTGTAAGCACTTGAATTAAGGGAATAAAAGCCAAATAATCTAGCATGCAGAACCTCAACCATGAAGAATTTGTCCATGTTCATATATTCTCAGATTGGATCAATACCAAACGCACAATAAACTACTTCGAATTAAAAAAACCAACAAATATCTGTAAGAAATCAGATTCGATAGAGAACACAGATCTACACGAAATTTTTCATAAACAATCAACTAATTCAAATAACCATAGCAGATCTGATCACATTTGACACCAAATCTAACTAAAACCCACCAATTGAACAGATCAAGTCAAATTAAACAACAGATAAGAAGAAATGATCCATGATTTAACTAATGCACGATCTATCTATCAAATTAACCACAAATACATAGAAATCAAAACAAGCAATTAGGTTTCGAGAAGAAACAACGAAGAAGATCTAGTGTTTATAGATAGAAAGAGAAATCACTTGCCATTGTTCTCGTCGAAGGACGCGGAACGAGAGAGAGAGAGAGCGGGGAGAGAGCTCTTTTTCTTTTCTTTTCTGTTTATAATTTAAGATTTGGGTCACTGAGTCCGCAGTTTATTTATCATGCTCGGTGACCCGATCCTAATCCAACCTGAATTCGATCCGCATACAGATCCCAAATTCTTAATCTGAGTCCGAGTATAACATCGGGCTTGTTCGTTTCACCGCAAAACACCCCAAGTCATAAATCGGTAGTACCTCTTTTCTATTTTTCGTTATTTATTTTGCTAAAAAATAAGTTAAAAAATATAACTCTCATTTTCTCACTTACAGTTGCTACAGTTAAATTTATAGTCATGTAAATCTCACTTTAAACTCACAGTTTTTCACTTACAGTTGCTACAATTAATTTTGTGGTCATGTAAATCTCACTTGTAGTTCACTTGCAGTTCAAAGCAGTTACTTGATAATTAATATATAATTTAATATTATTAAATATTTAATATTTTAAAATATTTTTAATAGTGTTCAATTTCTTATTTAATTATTTAATTATTTTATAATTTTAACCTTTGGTTTTTTTTATTTTAATATTGTTTTAATATTTAATATTTTACTATTTTAATTTAATATTTTTATTTAATATTGTTATTTAATACTCTATTATTTTATAATACTTATACCAATTTTTTATTATTTTATTTAGAGTTAATATTTTATTAATATAACAATATTATACTTTAATATAAAATTATTATATATTTATTTATTTATTTTTAAATATAAATAATGACTTTATTAATATTATAATATACTTTATTATTATATTAATATTTTATTATGTTAATATTGTGATAATAATTCACTATAACAATATTATAATAATAATTTATTATTAAATTATAATTATATTTTACTTTGTTAATTTTATATTTTATAATATTACAATAATATTATACTAAAATTTAATATTACAATAATTTTCAAGTATTTTTTAATATTATAATATTATAACTATATTTTATTATTTTTCTTAAGATTTTTTTAATATTTATGTTTTATTAGTATTCTTATTTATTAATGTATTTTAGATTTTCTTAAATTTTATATTATATATTTAGTTAATATTTTAGTAATATTTTACTAATTATACTAATATTTTATTAATATTATTGTTATAAATAAAATATTAATATTATTAATATTTTATCTTAAATTTATTAATTCAATTTAATTTGCAATAATAGGTTTAATTTAATAATATTTATAATATTTAAATCACTGCTATAGTTAATTTTGTGGCCAATTTTTTCACTTACACTTTTACATTACCATCCAAACATCGTAAAACACAATATACTTTCCTATTTACACCTTCACTTTACCAATCAAATACCGTAAAATACAATATACTTTCCCATTTACACTTTCACTCTATCAACCAAATACCGTAAAACACAATATATTTCCCTGCTACAGTTCACTTTTCTCATTCTCATTTTATAACTTACGACTTACGACGTTTTGCGCCGAAACAAACAGGCTCTATCATTTATCTCAGGTATTTGAGATACGCTACATGAGCCAAAAGAGAATTACGCCAGATCAAGCACATGAATCAACTTTTTCCATTCATTCCTATCGAGCAATATGTCTTCATTAAGACTTTTAGCCTCTATATCTTGTATCACCTTCATCCATATTTTCTTCAGTCTCCCCTTCGCTCTTTTAAGTTGCTCTGAGTTGATAAACTCTACTCGCCGGACTGACGTATCTGTAGGTTTACGTCGCACATGACCAAACCATCATAGGCGTTCTCTCATCTTCTCTTTTATGAGGGCTACATCTATGTTATTAAGAATATTCTCATTTCTCATCTTATTTCTCCTCGTATTACCACATATCCAACGAAAAGCATGTGCATCTCTGCTACACTCATCTTCTAAGTATGATATCTCTTTATAACCCAACATTCCGTACCATATAACAAAACTGGCCTAATAGCAGTTCCATAAAACTTTCCCTTCAATCATAACGAGATGTTACGATCGCATAAAACTCATATTGGGCTCCTACATTTCAACCAACCAGCTTGGATTGTATGGTTGACATCATTATTGAGCCCAAGTATAATTAGGTTTTTTATTAGATCCCAACTTCATTAGTGAGTTTAGATACACAAGTAGATTTTATTGGATCCATCCGCATTGTCGTTTTGATCTATGTTTCCTTTTTTCTTGCTAGCAACAACAATTTGAGAAAATTATACAAAAGTACTGTGAATTTCGCTATACTAGATCTTTGCACATGCTATGCATGTTGTATAGCTCATATGAAAGGAGGAGGTAGATTTTCTAGAGCCAACAACTTCAGTGCTCCGAAACTAAATTTACGGAGCATCAGCATCGGTGGCAAAAATATGAAAAAGCTCTAATGTATTGCAAATACTTTAAACTTGTGATAAAATTAAAAAAGACATTTTAGTAACTAAACCTTCTATAGATAAAATAGGAAAATATCTCCAATAAATTGTCGATTCTCAAGGATGAGAGGAGATGCAAAGATCATGAACTTCACTCACATATAAAGTTTTCTAATAGCTCAATTCATTTTGGAGTTGGCCTGGTTCTCTCATGTATAATTTCAAATAACAGTAAACCTTATTATTTTAAAATAAAATTGACAATTATACTTAGAGTCCCATTCTATTTTTGTTCATCAATAACAACTTGACTCTAATGGCTTTTTTGACACATTTAACAGCATCTAGGAGTTGGCTCTCATCACGCACTTCAAAATCATATAGCAAAAATTGTATGTTGTTCTAAAGTCGTTACATCATTCTAAATATATGTGCTTTATTAACTCTCCAAATGAAAATTAGAAAAAAAAAATGTTAGACTTTCCTATTTGATTTCACCCCCACCTACCCACATAAACATACTCAAAAGCACAAGCTTACACCCATGATTGGCAAGCATGGTATAAGAAGGGACCTTGAGGCCCTTATTACGGTATTGATATTTTATGATAGATTAGAATCTCTTAAGTGATTCTTTGTTAAATATAAAACTTTTAATATCTTTTGCAGAGATACTTTGTGTGATGAGTACAAATTTCATACACTTTTATTTGCTTATATTTATTAATTTTGTATCTAAAACAATGTTATTCGAATGTTATAGTTAATTTTGCAGAATACATGTCTAAATGTAATATTTCAAAAGAAAACATGATTTAATGCAATAAAATAGTCAAACTCGTGAACTCAAAGTCATGATCAAGCCACATAGAAGCCCACTTCATGGAGAGAAGCCCAACAATGAATGAAGAAAGTTAGATCTCTTTAATCCAGATTTGAATAATAGAGAATCATCTTCAATCAATTCACATCTTATCGGAAGCAAGTTTGAAATGTTATTTTGACATGATCAACTAGTTATAACTACAAAATATGCAATTAAGATTCTAACAATCAAACAGTTGTGACTACTAGATTTGCAGTTAAGATCCTAACAGTTAAGTAGTTGTAACTTTAAGATATGCAGTTAAGATTCTAACAATCAAGTTGTTGTAACCATAAAAGATGTAGTTGAGAACTTAATAAACAATTATAACAAACTAAGTATAAATAGGAGACGGAGACTTAAACTAACGGGGTCATTTGTATCCTCCAAAACCTGAGTGGAAGCTTGATGTTGCAAAAGAGGAGCTTGGAGCATTTGTAATAGAGTTAAATATCAATAATTTTTTTCTTTTTTTATGATGTTTTCTTCATCATTCTATTTTATTTTTTTAGCATTATTTGTAACTAATTCTAATATTTAGGGCATGATGAAATTAAGTTAAAGAATACTTAAGCAGCTAGTAACTCATCTCTCATACTGTGCTCATCGCGACGATTTTGTTAGGTTAAACATTTAAATAATCGTTAAATCATCCAAAATCTTTAATAAATTAAAAGTGAGTATTATCGCTCTATTTTATGCTTAGAGAAAATGATTTAGGGCTATTGAATTTGTTATTTAGTTTAACTTAATTATCTTTTAAAAATCAATATCTTGCCTACATAGCTCATGAATTGATAGATTATAATGATCACATATAATGTTTTTATTGTAACTAAGTAGAAAGTAAAGATCTTAATGCTTGTATGTCTTATTTTTTGATTTGTTAACACTTAGCAAATCATGATATTTTGAGAGGAAGTGAACTATTTACTTAGTTTTTTCATACTTAGTGGATTTTTTCTTTAGATTTTTTCTTATTACTATTTTATTAAAAGACGTGATAATTAATCATCTTCCAACTTTATTTCTTAATTCACCTGGATAATTTATAAGTCACAAAAGAATATATTTTCCCTGTGGATGGACCCATATTTGCCCGTACTTCACCGTGCGTCATGCACTTGCAGATTTATTTAATTCTCACGAACACTTTGCATTGTGATTTTTCTTTTCGATTTTGTTTAATATCTAAATTGTATAGGATAAATTGCAGTGAACACCACTCTGATCTGATATGATCAGCGAAAACGAGTTTTTGCTTTGGAGTTATGCCCATAACATGTTATGGTCACCGAATTGCCATAATCATTAATTATTATATTAATCATTCTGATTATCACCGATAATTTCGACAGCATCTCCTCTATAATATGAAGTCTGTCGTGATACAACATATCAAATTTCGACCATCACCAGTCTATTTATTAATTCTGAAAAAATACATCACTTAATCATAAAAATAAGATATTTTAGAACTATATCACCTCCAAAAGATCACTATTCATATAGAGTTCGAACCAATTCAAATACAGAACTGATATATACTACTTATACCACTATCAACCATCCACACACACACATATACACCAAAACACAAGTATTGTCATTACTTATACAGAAGAGACAATTTAATAGATAAATCATGAGTGCTCAACAAAATGCTATCTAAATCTTCTTTGCTACTGGTAAAGCCTTATTACCCTTGTCATAACATGAAAAAAGGGTTAATAACAAAGGTGAGATTAATAACTCAATGAGTAAAGTAAAACTCCAATTTAAACCTACATGAATACATGCTTAATTAACTTACAACTTCAAATCTCTGATGTCAGTTCTTAATTGTATAGGTCACTCAATTCTCTATCAGTTCTAAACTTTTGACCTCTTATCCAATCTTCTTTTATCTTTCATAAAACATAGATGACTCGACCACAAGATACAATTACGTGTCTTATCATATTCATAGTTACTGATGCATCGATCATATATTGTGCTCGTATAACACAAAACTTATATATAAAAGTAATTCATGCATTACTGTATCAAGCTCATATGGCTCTGTAATCACAATACGTTCATTGATCACAAACTAAATAATTCTTATCGTAACACACATTGCCCAATCACATTCATTGATTGAGTTTTCACTGTCTTCCCCCGCCATCGGCTCCCCCCCGACCCCTTCCACCTAAGATATAGTTTATAAAATAAAATCCCGTCTTCTCCCGCCACCAGTTCTCGCACGACCCCTTCCTCCAACATGTATTCACATGTCAATTATATATATATATATTTATACACACACACACACACACACACATATCGGGTAAGAAGTATCTGGGACATGTTATTTTGGACTACACTGTGTTCAATGTTCGATTTACCTTTATTCTATTTGGTTGATTTGTTCTTTGCCTGCGCTTGTAGTTTTTCTTGGGTGACTATTTTGTGTTACGAGGAGTTTTGTGGGGTAAGAAATCCTTGTTATTTCTTTGATTTTTTTTTTTTTTTGGGATGTTATATGGAGACAGCAAATCTTTATAAATTATGGTTTATTTGTTTCTCGTGTGGGGAAGTCTGAAAGAAATTGTGACTTTGAGATGACACAAATAACACCCATGAATTATCGAACACTTCTGTGTGCTGTGAACATCAACTATTGTGAAATAAGCTCAAATATCAACCTAGCTTGGGGTGGTGGCCGGCCTAGGTGGTGGAGGAGTGGAGGTGTTTTTGTGGAGGGATTTGTAGGTGGTGTTAGTTTGGAGAAGGTAAAAGAGATGGTAGGATTTTGTTGGTATTTTGGAGTTGCGGTGGAATAAATGGAGATGGAGGAGGAAGAAGATGATGGTAGAGAGTTGTAGAAGTTGTGATTGTTATGGTTGTGGTGGAGATGAAGGGAGAGTTGGTGGTGACTAGGTTTTGATGGAGAAATGAAAAGGGAAGAAGAAGAAAAGGGATTGTATTTGGAATTGGAGTTAAAGGATAAAAAAGGATTAGGGTGAGGGTTTTTTTTTTAAAAAATGGAGAGGGGTGAGGTATCTTTGGCCGGCCATGGTGATGGGAGGGGGGTTGAGTGGTTTGGGATATTTTGGAGGAGATATTTTGGTGAAAAGTGTAGAATGTAATGGAAGAATGAAGAGTGTTTTAGAATATGGTGGAAGGAAAAGGAAGGAAAGAAAAAGGAAAAAAAGAAAAAGAAAAAATATTTGATTGGAAGAAAAAGTAGAAATAATTAGAGTGGCGGATTCCCCGGATTTGGTTGCTGATGCGGAAAACTTTCGGAAAAATATCGGAATTGTCCGAAAATCAAGTAACTCGGAACGACCCGCAAAAATCTCAAAATCAAGAATATTATTTTAAGAATCATGATGAAATTTGTTTCAAGAAATTCTTTAGATTTTTCAAATTAAAAAAATTGAAATCGACTGCCGATATCGGTCGACACCAAATCTGGCCGAAATCTATTAAATTCTTAAAATCCTCAAAAAATGTTTTAATATAGTAAATATTATTTTAAGAAAATATATGAAAGCGGTTTCTCAAAATTCGACTCCATTTGTAAATTAAAATCTGAGAATAAACCAACGGTACCGATTAATCCCGATTTTAGGGTTTTTATAAAAAAATAAGAAAAAATAAGAAAAATCATAAAAAATCTATAATAATAGAAAACAGTGTTTGAAACTAAAATCGACCAAATCAGACTATTAGAAATATCAAATCGACTGGGGGTCCCCGATTCAGACTGGGGCTCACTCCGAGTTCATGAATCCGGATCAATGCAAAACGTTCACATAAATAATCATAAAACAAAAGCAAATACAGAAAGTAAATTAAAAATACGATCAAAAAATATGAATACGCAACTAAGTACGTATTCTGGGAACGGGTGTTACAACAGTACTCGCCTATAGGATACCCGGAACACAGTGGACGACGGTGGAGCTTCGATGGAGCTAGCGAGTAGCGCGCGAAAATAGAAAGAGGGAATGAGAGAGAGAAATAAAGAGATATATAGAGTGAAAGAAATAAAGAGAGCTAGAGAGAGCTAGAGAGATATAGATAGAGAAAGTGAACAGAGAGAAAGAGAGTAGACAAAGAGAGAGGGAGAACCAGAACCAGTGGGGGGGAGAGAGAGAGTAGAGAGAGGGAGAGAGGCAGAGGGTGGTGGTGTTGTGGTTGAGGGAGAGAGATATTGGGTGAAAGGAGAAGGGGCGGAGAAGAAAGAGAAAGAAAGAGATGGGGTAAGGGTGGTGGAGTGGCCGGCCAGAGGAGGAGGGTGGTCTAGGGGATGGCCAACCAGGGGGTGGCGCTGGCGGTGGTTGGCTGGCCAAAGAGAGGGGAGAGGAGATAGAGAAAGAGAAAGAGAGAGTTAGAGATGGAGGGTGAGGGATTGGTGTTGGTGGTGTGGTTGGCGGGCTTGGTGGTGGCGCTGGGGCTGGGGACGGAGCCGGCTTGGGAGGCTGGCGGCTAGGGTAGAGAGGGAGAGAGAGAAGGAGAAGAGAAGAGAAAGGGTGGGGTTTTTAAAAGAAAAGGGGAGAGAGAGGTTGGGAGAGATGGGGGGAGAGAGGGAGGGGGGAGAGAGAGAGAGAGAGTACGGGTGAAGGGATGGGGGCAGTGGCTGGCAGGGTGAGGGGATGGGGGGGTGGTGTGATGATGGGTGATGAGTGATGGGTTGTTGATGGGGAAGGGAAATAATAAAGAAGAAAAGAAAAAGAAGAAAAGGAAAAGGGAAAAAAAGAAAATGACCGGGTTCGAGTCAAAGGCTCGGGCTCGGGCTCGGGTCACGACTTAGGGTGCGGGTTGGGCTCCGGTTCACAGAACACTGGCTAAATACTAAAAATAATAGCGGGTAAATAAGAAAAATACGGGCGAAAATTAAGGACACGTATCTGAGTACGTATCCCGGAACGGGTGTTCACCTTCACTACCACAATTTTGACCAAGCCACTTCATCTCTCTCACTAGTTTTTGACTCATGATTTTTTAAATTTAGAGATGACAGTGGAGTATAATACATGATGGATATAAATAATTGTATACAATTATTGTATACAACCACACAGAAAGAAAAAAAAACTTACTCATTAAGTATAGCTATCCTTTTGAGCATGAAATTAAGTTAGAGATTATTAATTAACTATCTCAAGTACTCATACTAAGATTATAATCACAAGGATCACCATTAATTATAATATTATGAATCAAAGATCGAAAATTATAATACCAGTCATAAAAATAATATTAGTGTTATACTACCCATCCATGGGCCCCAATTGAGCTTCGCTGGCACGGATTACGGCCATTTGGTTGAATCGGATAGGGACCTGCTGCTTGTGATCCTCAATTAAGGATAAGTTCGTCTTGAAGGACTTTACCGAAATTACTTTTAAGACGAGAGTTTTTTTTTTTTTTTTTTTTGGGTTCAAGGTGTATGGTATTTTTATAATTATAAATATTCATTATAAAAAAATAGAAAGTATAGAAGAAAATTCAGTTAGAAATTCAGACTCCTGCTCGTACTTGAAAAGGCTTGATGTCTCGTAACATGAATCAAATTAAATTGAGAAAAATATGAGTTAAAAAAAGTATGAATCAAATTAAGAACCCTAGTCCTAATCAGATACGAGAGCAGTTTATATTAGTATATATAAGGAGCCTCAAGGGGATTGATTGATTCCCACCACCCCAAATCACTAAAATTCTCGAGAACAATTCATGTGTCATCAAGACTGCCTTCGCCGTCGCGGCGCTGGCCCGTGGGTTGATCTCCCCGGCGACGTTCTCGAGCGCATCCTCAACAACCTCTCCTTCGCCGATCTCGCCCGCTGCAGCGCCGTGTGCAAGCAGTGGAACTCCATCGCATCCACCACTCCCCACTTCAAATCCCTTCACCTCCCATGGCTTCTCCTGTCTCCTGATGGATCAACGACCCCCAAACGTGGACGCTCTCCAGCCCACTGGAACGCCGAGCCCACCGCTGCAATGTGCCGTCAACCTCTCGATATTCTAGTGGACTCTTGGGTTCATGCGGGGGCGGCTGGTTGCTGACCCAAAACCATTGTAAGAATCATAATTTCTCTCTCCATCTCTCAAACCCCTTCACCAATCGAACCATCCGTCTCCCTCGCCGCCGCTTCAAGTCTTTCCACGGCGTCTTATCATCGGCTCCGCCGACCTGCAGCTTGGTCGTGCACAACTTCTGGAGTATGGCATTCTGCAGACCAGGAGACGAAGAGTGGTCGCCAATCGAGATCGGTCACGGTGGGATACGTGATATCGCCTTCTTCAAGGGCCTGTTGTACTGGGCAGCCTACTCCGAAACCTTCGATCCTGTGGTTTATGTCTACGAATTTGGTCCACAACCTGTTCGTAGAAATGCCTACACCGAAATAAATCGACTTAGCATCTATGATGCCTGATGATGAACATCACGAAGAGAGTGTCTATTTGATGGAATCGGCAGGGGAGCTTTTGATGGTCATCCAACACTGGATTGAGGTAAATTTGACATTTTGTAGCGCTGCTCACATTGGTGTATATAGGTTAGATCTTGGTGTCCCGCGGTGGGTAGAGGTGAGGAGCTTGGGTGATGAGGCGCTGATCTTAGGCGCCTCGTCTGTCAACCCTGAAAAGTTCCCTGCATTCGGCATTAAACGAAACTGCATTTACTTCACGGAGGAAGATCCAGCGGGACGTAATTTTGTTTGGCGGGAATTTGTTTGGAAAATCAGACATTTCAACCATTTTATCCGCGTGCGTGGTTCTCCTCTTCTGAAGTCCCGGTTCTTGTTTCTTATGCTCGATGCTTGATCTTCTTCGGGTCAGGTTTATTCTTGATTAAGATTGTAGTGAGATGATTTGTTTCTTTTTTTTATTTATTTTTATTTTTTCTTTTTTCTCCTTCTTTCAGAGACATCAAGTAGTTGTACTGACACCTGAATGTATGGAACGTATTACGACTAAGTGGCAATTTGTTATGGAACTTTATTGCTGAAGAAATCGTGAACATGTCATCGCTTAATATTAGAAATTGATACTGTGTTTGGATGTTTTAATAAAAAAAGGTCAGATTTTTTTTTTTTTTTTTTATAGTGTTTTTAGATTTGGAAGCTACAACAAGATCATGATTTTAATGAATATTTTAGATGATTAGGATTTTAAAGATTATATTCATTATCTGGTTTTGTGTGGAGATTTTCTGCTTCGTTTGCTTAGATGGTCCTTCATACATCACAAGCAAGAAAGATAATGGGTTGGAATCTCTGAATGGGGAAGCTCCGGGATGACTGAGAGCATCGGAACCATCTGGATGGAAAGTCTCCGGGGCGTAGAGTCTTCGGGTGTGTTTGGATACGTGGCATCATCTTGCGAGGGTCATATTTTGACCACTACAAGATTAAATCATTTTGCAAGTCCAAACAAGGAACACAATCAGGTACCTAAACAATATAATCATGAATTTTGAAATTTGTAATCTATAAAAAATTAAAAATCATTTTTAGAAGATTTTCGATACTTTCTTATCTATCAAACACTCACCTAAAGATTATCATGAATTACTTTTCTCAAAATCCAATAAAGTCATGTATTTTTGTGATTTTGTAGAGTATCCATACACACCCTAAGTTTCTCTTTTATCCGTTGAGTTATTCTCTTCCATGTTATTACGTTCAATGTAAATTTTATTTCAAAAGTTTATTTTGCTCTTGTAATAGGTATTAATTTTTGCATAATCGAGATTCCAATCAGTTTTTTTGATCTTTTTATTCTTCTTTTTTATTATATTGAGTATTGGAGGGTATGTTGGGTTGCAATTTTCTTTAGGATCTTAATTTGCACCTTAAGCCTTTTTATTTATTTATTAATTCTATTGGGTAAAGATGGGCCCTTGATTCAGACATTAAGCAATGGCGCGTACCAACTAAGCCAAAAACGTACAATTCTGAGTTGTTTCAAGAAGCTCGAGAGTCTATGTATTTTTCCTGTTTTTTATATTTTGTTTTTGTAGAGGTTTTTTTTTTTTTTGAAGTTTAGTATCACATCGAACGTATTTTGATGTTGGGATTTTGTAAATCCTGTAAATAGGCTTATACTAGTAATTGAGGTAATGCAGAATTTTGATTAAATAATTTGTGAGTGATTTATTTCAAATTGTTTTGGAGTAGATTTCTTAACAATTTTTATCTTTTTTTTTTCTAAAACCCTAACCCCAATTCTATTTTCTCTCTCTTCTTTCTTCTCCCATAGCAGTAGCCGCCTAACTCTCTACAATTTCAACTGCCAACCATGCTCTTCTTCTTCGTTCCTTCTTGTCTTCGCCTCCAACATCACAACTGAACCCAAAACCCTTATCTCTCTTTTTTCCTTCTTCTCCTCAACCTTTTCCCTTCCTGCAGCTTACCACCATTGCCAGTTGCCACTGTCACCGACAACCTGCCCCACAACCCCTCCTGTCCAAGGTGACCGAAAAGCTTGGGTTAACAGTTAAATCCCCACTCGTATATGGTGTCATGGATTAACTCTACGGTCTTAGAAGTAAAGCAACGATGTCTTGTCCCGATTAACTTTAATCTTTATAAGAATAAGATTTGATTTTATGTGGTTACTATGAAAGCAGGTCAAATTTTCTAGGTAGATCATGGATGTTCAACAAAGAAACTACCATCTACAGTCTATCCAAAATGTGTCAGTTTAAACATCAGGGAGAGAGGATTAGGCTACTACCCTTGAGACCCAAGATTAGACAGCACGAGCAGACGCTTACTTTGGCTTTATTGTCAGCTCCACCTCCATGCCACCAATTGCTATCGCTCCATCCTTTTCCCCTACTAGCCCTTTTCTGTGCTATCCGCCAACCCCTTCCTCCTCTACTGTTGATACCATCCCATTATAGATAGTATTATCCCTTGTTATAATATATAAATTAATTATTTAATAATAGACCACCCAATCCATTTCTTTTTTTCTTCTTTTTTCTTCAATTTTTTCACCAGCCCAACCTGCATCCCTCTTCTATCTTTTCTTATTTTTCTCATTTTTGTCACAAGCAGCCCACCCGCCCTCTCACCCATTTCTTTTCTTTCCTATTTTCTTTATTTTTCTCATTCTCTTACAAGCCCAGCCTGCATCCCTCTTCTCTCTTACCTGATACCTTCACCCTAATCTTCTTCCTCTTTTCTGTTGCCCTCGTGTCGCAGTCTTCCCTCATCTCCTCTTCTTCTTCCCATGCTCTCGCTGCTACCATAATTGCAACCCTCCCTGCAGCCATCTCCCTCTCTTTCTCCTCCTCGTTGCAACCAGACACACCCCCCGTGAATCTATCACTGCCTTCACCCTCCCCTCCTTCCATCACTGCCATCTGTCTTGTCCTCCTCCTGTTGTCGCCTCTCCACCGTCGCCTCTGCCCAGCTTCCGCCTCCTACTAAGCCGCCGCTGTAACACCCCGTTCTCGGAATACGTACTCAGATATGTGTTCTGATTTTTTGATCGTATTTTTTATTTCTCTCCATATTTATTTTTGGTTTATGATTATTTACATTATTATTTGGTATCGGATTCAGATATTTGGACTCAGAGTCAGCCCGAGTCTTAACCAGGACTCAATCCCAGTGTACTGCTTGATTTGACCTTTTTGGTAATCAGATTTGACTGATTTCAGTTTCAAATACTGCTTTTCAATATTTTTTAGATTTTTTATGATTTTCTGAAAATTTTCTGAGTTATTTTACAAAATCTTCAAAATTGGTATCAATCGGTTTCGCCGATCTATTCTCGGATTTTTAATTTACAAACAGAGTTGAATTTTCTGAAAACTTCTTTCACATTGTTCTTCCGGATCGTATTTTCTATCTTATCACATTTTTAGGAATTTTTTTGAATTAGTCAAAATTCGACTGATTTGGTGTCGACCAATACTGCCGATCGATTCCAAAATTTTTAGTTTGCGGAGGAGATTGAATTTTTTGAATCTGATTTCACCATGATCCTTAGTGTAATATTTTATATTCTAGAGAATTTTTAGGGACTTTTCTGATTTAGTTAAATTTTTCTAAATAAAATATATTTGTATTCTCCTGAGTCCGAACTTGGTCCGGGTGTTTTCCTTACTCTTTCTCGTTTTCTTTTCTCTTCTCTTCTCTTGTCCTTTTTCCTTTTCTTTCTTTTCTTTTCTTTTTTCTTCCCCCAACTTCCACAACCTTCCACCACATTCTACCCTTTTCTTTCTTTTCTTTTCCTTCTTTTTTTTTCTTTTTCTCTCTCTTTCTCTACTCAATCTCTCCCTCTTTTCCCTACCTTAATCGGCGGCAGGCCCCACTCCGGCAACCTAGCCGGCGACCCAAGGCAGTTGCGACCTCCCCTCTCCCCCAACTCTTCTCTTCTCTCAATTCCAACATCATCTTCATTTTCTTCTTCTTCTCATCCACCACCACCTTCAAAATTCTCCACCTCCAACTCAAAATCTACCACCGCCTCCTCCCAATCTTACCACCCATCACCACCACAACCACCTCTACCCTCCTCTTACGTCACCACTCCTTTAATTTCACCCAAATCCACCACTATCACCATATTCCCATTTAGTTCTCCCATCATCTCCCAAAATCACCACCTCCTTCTCCACCATCACAGCTTCCACCACCTTAAGGACATCACCAACATCATCTCCTCCTCCCGATTCCTCGACCACTTCATCACAACCACCACTCCCAATTCCATAT
>JAVJIF010020543.1:0-84909 GCA_038442645.1 Agave tequilana
TCTTTATGCTGTTCAATTTTCACCATTTATGGGGATGACGCCTGAGTATCCTCCGAGCATGTTAATCCCTCTTACCTATAAGATACCCACGTAAGCATTTACTTGTGAACTGCTTGTCAGTACTAATTTCTTGCTCTTTTAAATAAACTCCATGTATTTTGAGTTCTTTCTTGTTTCGTGGTATAGAGAGTTTCCTCTTTTTCTATGATCCAAGTACATATTTAAATATATAAACCTTTTTAAGATACTGATGTGAATGGGTTTTTGTTAATAGATACTAAATGAAAGACATACTTAAGCTATGTGAAGTCACACATTAGTCATTTTCAAGATGCGACCATGGATTGGATATTTATGCTATCAATAGATGTGATGGAATCATGGTCAATTCTGATACGTTGGTCTCTAAAGATGAGTTATTTGGGATCATCAAATGATCCACCTTTTCTGTCTATATCAGTAGTTTTGCTTCACGTCTTCTAGGTGATTTGAGGCATACGGGGTGTGTAGTCTGTTGGAAGAATTATATTGAAGCTCATTTTGGATGATATCACTGCATATAGTGTGTGTAGTGTTGGCTTTATGTAGCGAATGTTTTGCATGTTGGCTTCCTGGAAGTATGGTTGCTCCCAGAGCCATTTTGTTGCTGTGGATGTTGAACATGGCTTCTGTCACGCCCCACTAGCCAAAACACACCAATGCGGAGATGCGACGAGAGTCGACGACGTATTATTTCAAAATACGCTGAGCCTCAGTACATGAAATTTAAACATAATAATCATAAATGCCTCCAACTTTATTACATAAGTACTAATGTATCACAAAATTCGTGATTTATTACAATCAAGGAGACTAAGAGAGAACCAAATGGAAACAAATCAATAAAACATAAGAGTCTTCACGAGCTGGAAATGAAGAAAGATGTTGGAGCTCAGCAACATGCTCAAACTACTCCTGACTGAACCTGAATCTAAACATGCAAACTCATGGTCGTCAGAAAGCGACCTAGTGAGTGGTAAAAAGAAGGAAGCAATAAATATGACAATGATCAATACTTTATAATTACATTATGATACTATACAATTAGTATAAAACTTGGTTATGGTAAGTCAATCTGTAAGGATCTTATGTGTCGAGTTTAGCAATGTGTATCTATTATTAATGTGTGTTATTTGAAGTTAATTAATAGAGGTGATTTGTTACTAATGTGCTGTCATTTGAAATTAACGGTTTGAGACATTGCCTGTGTTTTAGGCGGGTTTCGTACATACGAGGAACCAAGACCCAAGCCCCTGGCGCTAAACCAGGACGTACTGTCAGGTACTCATGATATAAACAATATAAATAAGATGAGATATCAGTCATCTCCGAGAATCCCGTGGTGGAACTCTCTTTCTGTTGCACAACCTGTACCCTAGGTCCACCAAAAATACAAATGTTGTCTCATCTATCAATTTTTCCCTCCCTGGTGTAAATTGTTTAGTGTCCATGTGACCTATATCACTGGGTCTTATCAGTAACAGGGTTTATATCAATATACAATTTAACAAGAATTTCCCCATGTATTTCAGTAACACAATTTATGTCGTTATCATGTATAATTAGTTAAAATTTTCAAGAAAGGTCAATAGTCATATGTTTATGGAATTTCACTATTTATAGTTATTTATAAGTATTTTACTATGGAATAAGCAATTCAGATTTCAAACGATATACTTTTCAAAATGTAATAGATATTTAATTAAAATATATTCATACTAATTTAATATAGTTACAAACTGTATAATTCAGGGAAAATATTTAATCAATTGTACAAAAATTAAATTATGAAAATTTGCAATTTCGCAGTGCTAGAAAATTAATTTAACAATTGAACAGTTGAACATTTAATTAAATTACAAATTTTCGATTACCATAATAAAATATACTCAACATGTGAATAACTAAATTAATTTATCACAATGAATTATAATGAACAATTTAGGGAAAAAGATCTCTCAATTGTACAATAAAGTAAATCATAGAAATTTACAATTTCTAAATATGTTTACATACTAGAAAGTTAAATAAACAATACAATTAATCAAACATTAAATAAATAAAAGTAATTTCATTAACAATAATAAACAATAATTATTTAAATAGATTAAAAACACTCATAACTATTAAAATTAGTGCATAAATTCAAAATTAGGGATCGGTTTGACCTTACTATCTGTGTGGTGTTTGCAGATGTGTAGTTTGATCTTCTCTGGTTCACACGTCTTGAAAAACACTCAAATCGGGTTCCGGACGGCTGAGAAACGGCCCGAAATCCAAACTTGATCGATTAACGGGTCTGGATCTTCTTAACGTGTCTGGATTTTCTTAACGTGTCTGGATCTTCTTAATGGGTCTGATAGCGGGTCGGATTTGTAACTGTGTTGGATCTAAACTGCAGTCTAGATATAGGTCGGGTTGAACTTGAAATCGGGTAAAGTTCGGAGTGCTGTCAGGTCGCAACTGGAGTAGAATGGGTTGGGACTATAGGGGACTATGGGTCAAATCTGGGCTGAATGGGTCAGGTATGAACTGCAGTTGAGGAGCGAGTCGGGCTTGTTAATATACCGGGTCAGGTTTGCATGGCGGGTCGGGTCTGCATGGTGGAGGGGAGAGGATGGGTGCAACTGTGTTTGCCGGGGACGACGAGAAGGAGATGCTGCAGGGGCAGGGTGAGGGCGAGGCTGCGGTGAGTTTGGCGGCGACAGCGCTTGCGGTGAGCGGATGAAGTTGGCGACGAAGAAGACCGAGTTCGATCACCGTCGACATACCTAGTTGCATGCGGAGGTTAGCGGTTTGACGAGGAGGCAACGTGGCTGTCAGGCGGCTAGGTTAGGACGAGGTAGGAGGCTGGCGGTGCTCTGGCAGGTGATGCCGGGAACGTCGGGGGTGGCGGTGATTGTTGCCGTCGAGGACAAAAAGGAGAGAGGGCGGTGTTGGTGTAGGGTTGCGGTCGACGGCAAAGGCAAGGCAGTTGTAAGGTGAAGGGAGGAGATGACAGTGTTTAAATAACGATAATATAACAATAATGTTTTTTTTTGTTATGTTAACATAGGTTATAACGTAACGCATAACGTATCTTACACGATTTAATATTTATTTAATAAAAATAAATATATACTATATTTAAGAATTTATATAAATTGGAAGATAATTTTAAAAAATCAAAATAATAACAAAATAATATATAACACATTTAGCAAGTCAATAATTTTTAGCGAGCATTGAGAAACTGAGGTGCTCTGATATTGTCGGTTCCTCGTCAATTGAAGAGAGATCGAAAAGAGATTGACGGCAAGTTCCTCGTCAATTGAATAGTGATCGAAGAAAGATGAACTGATGTGCTTCGATGCTCGCCGATGAGATAGATGCAATTGAAGAGGAACTACATAGAGAGGAGGAACCGCACGAGAGTCACCGTCGTCGTCGACTGCAGAGAGAGGAGGAACTGGGGTGCTTCGATGCTTCGCTCGCCCTCGCCAATGTAGGGTTTCATGTCGATTTGGTCTGGAGAGGGATCACTTCGCTGTTTTATATTTAGCAAACCGTGTAAATAACGTGAGTTACGAACGTTTCAAAAATCGCTTCATTATTTTCGTAACGTAACATTTGTAACACTTCAAAAGACGCTCGTTACTGGGAACTGCATTTTTTGCAGGTGTTATATAATGGTCGTGTGTCGTTATATTTTGTAACAGGTTATAACGAGTTACATAAGAGGGTTTTATTAATACATTGGGAGATGGTATGGGTGGTTGTTGGCACGGCGGGAAAGAGAGGCAACAGCGACGGGAGAGGGAGGCTGTCGTCGACCGCTGGCGGCGGCGTGCGCGGTTGGTGTTGGCTGCAGGCGAGGGTTGACGTGAGGAGTTGGGTTCTATTGAGAAGGTGGTAGTGAGGCCGAGATGGTGGTGGTTGGCTTGGTAGCGGCACACGCGAGACTGAGAGGGAGAGAGGTTACGAGAGATAGAGAGGAGAGATTATATTAGAAGGGTGGTGGGTAGTGGGCTTTAGTTTGTTATATTATTTATTTATTTATTTATTATTTTTGTTATTATTATTTATAAATTGATTTTTATTACTTATTATTATTATTTATAACCATTAATAGCAATTATAATAAAATAATGTATTATTAAATGAGAGATATTACATCTTCTCCAAGTTTTCCATTCAAATAACACTTGGTCATTGGCATATGTGTTTCCTTCTTGACTGCTTTAATGCTGTTAAAATTATTTGAAGGAGCATTGCCATTATGAGGAGCAAGTTAGATGCGTGCATATCAACACCATTAACAAAATTTTGATGATTTTGCTAATAAGCTTATATAGGATGGTACAACAGATATCAAATGTAGTGATAGTTACAAATATGTTAGGATACATTTGCAATGTGACACTGAATTGCTACATGTTTTTGTTTACAGGTTTTAATAGTTGACCTAGCCAAAGAAAGACTGGTGTTATTTACATATTTATCAATTTTGTGTTTCATATCAGTCAGAAGTTTTCCTTTCTTACTAAATGGAAAAGTATATAAATGATTATATTTTTTCTGTGCACCCTCCCAGGAGGACCACAGGTGGCGAGGAGCAGGGGCAGGGGGGGAGGCGGTTAGACAGCAGCATGGACCTCAAAGACAAGTAGTGGTCAGAAGATTTCAGCTTGCATTTCAGCTTGACTTGGCTCTCCTTCTGAAGCTGGCGTTTGCAGTTGTTCTCTTTGGCCAAGAAGGATCGAGACAGAGGACGATCGTTCTCGTTCTCTTAGCTTCGCTTGTTTACCTGTGAGCACAGTTGTGTTTTGGGGTTTACAGCAGTTATATCTGCATTATCATCTTATTATTGACTTGAGTCTTCTTCTTCACCGTAAAAACAGTCAGTTTAGTTTTCTCTACTATAATATTGATTTGATCATACTATAAGTTACAATTTTTTTTCCCCTCGAAGAACATTCTTGTTATTTCTACCTTCTCCTTGTCTAAAAGTTTTTGTTTTGTGTTTTCATAATTTACTCAGATACCAGACTGGAGTACTAACCCCCTTAATTCGATACATGCGCCGAGGGCTAGCACCGCCAAGGCCTGCTGCCCGTCCGCCGCAAAATGCCGCTGTTAGGCAAAATGATGGTAATGATCTTGAGTCTCTTATTCCATAACTCATAATGGCCATATGTTTTCATTATGCTGAGGGTAGCCTAGATTTCGGGGGGTTGGGGGGGGGGGGGGGGGGGTGGGCGCACAAAAAACATTCAATAATATCAAAATTGTATAAAAGCGGTTGTTACAAACAGTGGCGTAGCCAGGATTTCAAAGATGAGGGAGGCAGAAAATAACATTTAATAATATTAAAATTGTATAAAATTGGTTGTTACAAAATGAAACTATATATCCAACTTCAAATATATAGCTTTCAAGCTGAAAGAAAACCAACTAGCCACCCAAAAAGCCAATGTCGAATAAGATAACAAGATCAATAACAACATTATTTATCCCGACTCATGAAAATTTAAAAAATAAAAGAATAAAATAAAAAAGTAAAGATTTGAGGAGGTCGGGGGCTGATCTGCTCTTAAACTCCCAAGACCCGTGCCCTCCTTCTGATCACTTAAGCTTTCAACAGCTATGGAACAATGGTCAAAACCTCATTATTTATTTGATTGCAATGAGGAGCATTAAAACGGGAGAAATTTTGAAAACAGTCTAAAAGCCAACATTGGAGAAGTAAAAAAAACTGATTTTTATTCAAAATCATATCTGAAGATCACAACAATTACATTTAAGGGGGGACGGCATTACTTTTTGGCTTGGAGAATACTCATCATTACCAAATCAAGCTTCTTTAGGTGGAGGGTCTTGTTAGTGGGGGGAGAGACGTTAGAAAGAGGGGAGAGACATCAAGATTTCAGCTAGATGACCTAGATCCAGCTAACCAACTGAACCCAACAACAACTCCGAAAGCAAACTGAAGCTAGGGTTTTCTTTTGGCGGCAAAAGGAGAGCGAGATGCTTCGTGGTGAAAAGGGTTTGTTGTAGAGGAGGCCCTAAGAACTTTAAGCATTTTTTTGGAGATTTTTGGAACATCATTTGAAACCCTTCATTGTGAGTTGGAACTTGGGGGGGTAGGGTCGGCCCCGCGGGGGGTAATCCTGGTTTTTGTCAAAGGAATTATTGATATAGCATTGAGCATAATAGTAAAACCACACTGAACCTTCAAAATTTTACTGCTGGTATATAATATTCTTAGAGAAGTGCAATCCAAATATGTTTTCTCGAGGACAAGAAAAGGTGTCCATGCTTGTTAACATTTTTCTTAAAAGAAACATGGATAAAAAAAGAACATTTTTGAAGCATAGTTTATATTTAACAACTTGTTTTCCTTTTCATGTCTTTGGATTCGTCTCCTGAAGATAATGCTGGCGCTGAGAACGAGAACGAACCTGTAGAAGAAGCGAACCAACAGCCTGAACCTGAGCGAGGGAATGGAATGAATTTGTGGGCAATTGCAAGAGAGATACAAACTTTTGTTATTGGGTTTATCACTTCGCTTCTTCCAGGCTTTGAGCAGCACAACGACTGAAGCTGCTCCCTCTTCATGACCGATGAGTGAGCAAATCGACAGGCAATAACTCTTGGAAACTAATGTAGAAAAAGAGAACATCAGAATGTGGAGCTAAGTTTGATATGGAACTTTTTTGTTGCATATTTATGACTATTTGTATTAGCAACTTCATGTATGGTTCAACTTTTACCTATCCATTCTCATTTATTATGTAGATATGGTAATATTGTTCTGGGCCGAGTGAATATGCTTGCTTGCTGTTGCTAAAGTGCATAATGCGTCATGTATGATCTATATATATCATCTATCATCCAAACATACTACTGCGTGTTGTAACATTTAAAGCTCACGCTCCATTGAACGCCATTTATGCTTCAGAGCAATTGTTAAGCAGAGAGAGATCAATGTGATTTTGTTTTGGCATTTGTGCCCTTTCTAATTTGCTTACAAATCAATTAACCATAGCTAAGATGTGACTCATCAAAAAAGAACTTATGATTTCATGATTTGATTTCGAGCGTGGATAGGTGTCTAACCTTTGATGTCACTCTTCGATCCTCTTTGCAACAACACTAGAGCGAAGAAGACGGAAGAGGATATTTCCTATATCCACCTCAAACAATGATGAAGGCACCCAAAAATTATTACAAGTGTGCCATACTTTTTTTTTTTTTTTTTTTTGGGACAATTTCACCCTTGGTCAAAGGGCAATTTTTTGAAATAATCTTATTTTAAAAAAGACCCCTGAAAAATATTTAGTAAAACCGATCTCTGACATGCCATGTAGGCGTCACGTCAGCCTAACGGTCGACCCCAACACCAGCGTGGCGTATCTTTGTGTTTTGAAAAACTCTGGGGTTGATAATTCTGGAGGTAAAAAAATTATTTTTTTGCCTTTTCAATAAACTTCGGTGTTGACAATCCTGGAGTTCAAAGACAAGCAAATACAAAACAAGCTTGTGATTATTATTTTTTTGGTCAAAGGAACTCCGGCCTTGACAAGGCTGAAGTTCTCTAAGCTTGTAATTATTATTATTATTATTTTGTCTAAGGGAATTCCAGTGTGATTATTTTTTGGTCTAAGGGAACTCTGGCCTTAGCAAGGTCAGAGTTCTCATAAGCTTGTATTTTTTTTTGGTCTATGGGAACTCCAGTCTTGGCAATAATCACAAACTTGTTTGGTGTTTGAACTCCAAGGTTGCCAACCCCTGGAGTTTGTTGAAAAGTTAAAAAAATAATATTTTTTCTCTGGAATTGTCAATCCTGGACTTTTTCAAAACTGCTACACACGTCATACTGGCACTGGAGTCAACCATTTGGCTGATGTGGCGCTCACGTGACGTGTCAGAGGTCGATTTTGCTAAATGTTTTTAGGGAGTTTTTTTTAAAAATATTTTTTAAATGAAGGCTTAATTCAAAAATTATCATTGGTAAAAAGTCCAAAAAACCCCTTCCTCTCTTTCCTTCTCCTCTCCCTCCCCGGCCCACCCCCCCCCCCATCGTTGGCCCCCCACAACACACACACACACACACAAAAACGAGCGCCCCCACCGAACAGATTGATTTGGGTTTTTTTTTTTTTTTGGGTGGGGTGGGGGGTAGGCGGGGTGGCGGCGAGGGGGAGATTGGGGAATGGGAGGGAGTAGGCCAAGGAGGGGGAGGAGGGAGAGAAGGGGAGATCACAAGCGAGGGGGAGGGGGTCGGGGGGAGGCCAACGAAGGGGGAGGAATGAGAAGGGGAGGAGGGAGAATAAAGGAGTTTTTTTTTTTTTTGCTATTTTTTAAATTTTGCTAGATATCTTTAATAAAAAATGAGGTGCCTTTAATCATGAAGTGTCGGATATTAAGAATAATATCCGCTCCTAAAGAAGCCTGATCTCTTATACATAAGGAAACATAAAAGTTGGGGGAGTCCCACAAAATATCTTTTATTCGAATTGTTATCAGCTTTAAAAGTAAATAAATGAAATTATTATTAAAGTAAACGAGTCGGATCTTAACCAAAACGGGTCACGTCGCGTCGGGTCAGACACCCGCCGCCGCCTGTCCTTTTCTTCCGTTGTGGGCTTTTTGAGTCGAAGAGAAAAGCGAGAGGAGGGAGGGAAGTGAGGAGACGCATCAGGTCAGTCTTCAATCTCCCATATTTTCTCATCTGCAAAATTCAACTCGAGATTGTCAACTTCTTCCTTTTTTGTTTGGGTTAAATTTCTGATTTTTTTTTTTTTGATGTTTTTACTCTTTCCCCTCATTAGAGAAAGAATAAAACGACCCAAATTGGAGGAAGCTGGAATCAAAAGAGAAGAAGAAGATGGTGGTAAGGATTCGGTTGTCTCGATTTGGGTGCAAGAACAAGCCCTTCTATCGAGTGATGGCGGCCGACAGCAGGTCCCCTAGAGACGGCAAGCATCTCGAGGTTCTCGGCTATTACAATCCCCTCCCAGGTGTGAAAATTTTACTAATTTTATTCGATTGCCCGTTTTGAGATTTTGATTTTAGGTGTCGTCTTTGTTGTAATATCTGATTTTGTCGATTTTCTGCTCTGATTTGGCTTGAATTACGAAATAATGATGCTTGTTTCAGGTCAGGATGGTGGAAAGCGAATGGGGCTCAACTTTGATAGGGTGAAGTAAGTGGTTTTTCTTAAGGTTCTTTTTTTATTTTTTGATTTGATTATTTGTGTTTTGATTATGTTGTTTTAAGCTTACAGATTTAGACATTTGGTGGGAAAAAAAAAAGTTTATTAGTCAAGTTTAAAAAGATTGCCTCTCAGCAGAAGAAATCTTATAATGAAGCTTAAATCAATTGCTCTTTTGCGCACCCACCTCTGATCTATATGATGGCCTCAAGAACAGATCATGTTTAGACATATAGAACATTATATCCCATGTCATTTTGGAATGTAGCTTGTTTCCCAATGCGCCAGGAGGTTCTGAGTTTACATTGTACATTCTGACCACTAATCTTTCAACTTATAGAGCTTTTCCTTAGTGTATTACCTTCCATGTTGTTTGTGTTGGCCCAAAGGACTTCCACCCTAGTTTTGATGATGATTAACTCATGTAGTTATGTTTACTAATAATCTTGTATTGTTTAAGTTTCAGATCATTAACTAAGATATTAGTTGGTGATTAGCTTCAACAAGGAGTTTAGAAGCTTTTCATGATGATTCCAGAGCCAAAGCTTCAAGATCACATATTGCCTAGCCCATGGATGGAGTTTTGGAGCAAGTCAACTTGAAGATGAAGATCATCAAGAAGACTTAGGTATCCATAGTTTAGATAATGTGTTTTAGATCCATTTGTAAAGCTTAGTATAGTTGATATGCTCAAGTGCACAATAACACACACGTTTTATGTTTTGGATTTGGTTTTCATGAATAGTAGATCAAAACAAGTTTACTTTATTTCTATGTATATTAGATATGTTCTAGATATACATACATGCTTTAAACTTGCTAGACAAACTTATTTTAACTATCCTATTCATGTATTGAAAGATCAAGTTTGATAAAAATACAAGTTTTGTTTTGGATAAAATTGGCAAGACACAAAAATGAATTGATATGATTGATATATGTCTTGAAATTTTTATCACTTGTTTGTGTTTCAATATAAAATGATAAAACAAGTTTTGTGGATTTTTTAGAAGTGTTAAAAGATTTTTAGAAAAATATTTTACAGTGTTTTCTGACCCAGATTTCTGTTCCAGGCTTCAATCAGTCGACTAGTCAACCTGACCTAGTCGACTTAGGTGAAGTCGATCGACCGGGCCGGTCGACCGACGTGCACAAATCTGTGCACGTTTGGAGTCACTGGGACGGTCGACCGGGACGGTCGACCGGTCTAAGAGCAGAGCTCTCTGTTTGTTTGGGTCGACCGGGCCGGTCGACCGTGGTTGCCCAACGGTCACATTTCTGACCATTGGCGGTCGACCGGGCCGGTCGACCGTCAGCCTGTCAGGCTGCCACATCAGCCTAACGGCTAGTTTTCTGATGGGCCTATAAAAACCCCCTCTTTGGGTTTTTGGCCAAGGTTTTTACAAGAGAAAAATTTCAGTTTTCTGAAGTGTTTAAAAGAGTTTTTAAAAGAGTTTTTGGGCTTTAAACTTCTCATCTTTATTGTTTTGGGTTTTTGGAAAATCAAAGAAAACTAGGTTTTGGGATTTTGATTTGATCTTTCATTTTCTATCTTTTACAAGAGACTTCCCAATTAGTTTTTCTTTGTTGCTTGTTTCCAAAAACACCTTGTTTCCACACTTGAGCTATCATCTATCCTAATCTATTAGGATCATTTGTTTTATGGAAATAGAGAAAAGAAAAGAAAGATTGTTTGTGGTTGAAAGAAACCACTTGTTGTACACCCTTATTCTTTGTGTATCCCTCTTAGGTAGAGGTGATCGGGTGATTGGTTTGCTCCCTCTAGTGAGAGGTGGAGTTTTGTTGTAACCCTCTTCGGTAGAGGTGTTGTGGTTGTTGTATTGGCTACGGGCCTACCCCTCGGTTGTGAGGTGGTTGTTTGAGAGAGGAGTTTGGTACTCCTAGAGTTGTAACAAATCCTCTTCGGTAGAGGTTCCCTCGGTGGGAGATAGTGGATTGGAAATCCTACACGGTGGTGTAGGCGGGGATGTAGAGCTAGGGGCTCGAACCTCGAAACATATCTTGGCCTTTGCGTTTAATCCATTGTCTCTCAACTCTCTCTCTCTCTTTATATTGTGCATAGCATTATTCATATCATACATATCTATTTGCTTGTGTTGCCTTGCATATATTCATATTGCTATTCATCCTTATTTGCTTGGCTTGCTTGTGTGTGCCTAACTTATACTTAACCAACAAGAGCTTCACATAGCACCTCAACCCATTCAAGGGGAATCAAGAGGAGTTAGTCCAGAGCCCTTCACGGGAATTCGGCTACACTTGTTGTGTTGTATTAAGTTTGTGTAAGATTTGCATTAGCTTCCGCATTTATTGCACTTAGTTCCTAGATTAGCACTTACACTTATTCACCCCCCCTCTAGGTGTTTTTTTTCAATTGGTATAAGAGCTAGTGCTCCTGATATTAGGCTTAACATCCTAGGAGTGAGATCCATTTGGTTGCTAATCTATTGTTTGCATTTGCGTGTTTGCACAAATATAGTTTTTACCATGGACTTCATGACCCCACCTATGTATGATGCTTCCAACATTTTTGTTTGGAAGACTAGGATGTCCATATACCTTCAAACCCTAGACTTACATGTTTTCCTTGCGGCTACCAAGAAATGCTATCTTGGAGATCGCAATCATATAGGGGCCAATGCACAAGCCCTAGAGGCCATTAGAAGCACATTATCTAAAGTTATCTTTTACGTGTTTCTAACATTGATTCCGCCTTTGTAGTGTGGAATTTGTTGACAACAACCACCACCTCCAAGCTTCTATTGCCAAATCAATCGGAGGAATCTAGTGGAGAATCTGACTCACAATGCTTGATGGTCCAAGGGAATGACTCCCTTGAGGTACATTCGGAACCCCACTTAGATAATGATGATTGTGCTAGTTCTTCAAATGATTATGTTGATCCTCATGCTTTGAATGAAGAACTTTCTATTGTTTGTGAAAATTAATAGAAAAATATAATTTGTTGAAAAAGAAGAGTGTAGAAATTGAAAAAGAAAATAAGAGTTTGCATGCTAGACTTAACAATGTTTTGCAAGAGAAGGATGAGATTGCTAATGAAAGGGACTCATTAAAATCTCAACTTAATCTTGCCTTAAATGAAATAAAATTTTGAAAAATAAAAATGATTGTGAAGATGTTTTAAAGAAAAATGATTCTTTAACTTCAAAACTTGATTTTGTTTTAGAAGAGAATGTTGCTTTGAAAAACAAAATTATTTCTATTTCAAATGATTTAAATGTTAGTTTAAAGAAAAATGATGTTTTGCAAAATAAGATTGATGCACATGTTTGCCATGCTAAGGTAGTATTACACACTTCACCTATTGCATGCCACACTTCTTCTTCTAAGATTAATGATGATATTTGTTTGCTTAAGAAGAATGTTGATTGTTTGGGCTCCACTATGAGCCAATGTGCCATGAACCACTCACGGTTGGAAACCTTGGTTCGAAAGAAACAAATTCCATCCTTTATGCATGCACACCCATCACGGCATACACATGCTCCACACGGACACACCCATCACAAGTATGCTCATGTGTACACTTGTACACATTGTGGACGTAAGGGCCACCTTGCTAAATTTTGCTTTGATAGATTACATAATGTAAATTTAGCAAAGAATTTTGTTTGGGTTAGAGAAGGTACTAACCCCCATGGATCCAAAAGAGTATGGGTACCAAAGACCACCCCTCCTATTATTTTTGATGTAGGTGTGGGCTCTCACATGACGTGAGAGTGATGACACCTTGGAGTGGATGCGTTCCGGACTTAAAAGGAAATCAATTGGATGCATCACTTTCAAGGGAAGTGTTTGGTGGAGAGGACCACCACGTTTTGGAGACTAGGAAAGTTGCTTCTTCGGTTTTGGTAACAATCCTTTACTCCCATTTATTGTTTACATACTTTCCATTTCATTATTTATAGCATGCTTTTGATGTCTATGGATTAGTATGAAAATACCATGTTTATTAGGTCCTTGACATATATGTATAGTATTTGAGACACACATGCTTATATGAACCCATATTTAGTGTTCTCACTTTTGTTTAAGCTATAATGTACATCATGAATCTAATACATGTGAATTTACATAGTAATCATGTTTTAGTTTTATCATGATGATTTTTATATTGTGTTTTGATGCTTCATGTTAAGATTACATGTTTAGATGTTAGTTTTCATTAAGATTAGTTATATACTTGTGCATATAGTGGGCCACAAATAAATTTATATATGTTTGAGCTTGAATGCTTATTTGAACCCATTAGATGTGCTAGTATAGTCTAGTTTTGATGATTCATACATTTTAAATTTGTATTCATATTTTTGGATTTGTTTTATGATTGTGAATTTTCACTTCATGTATATGTGTATTATTGCCAAACTCTAAGATATACATGTATACCCCTTGAGTCATTTGCCTTTCATGCAATTCTATATATGGACTCAATTGTGTTTAGGGATATGTATGCATACTTATTGTGTTGACAATCATACATATACCTTAAAATGAAATTTGCGTTGATGAAGATTTAATTTTTCTTGATTTTGTGTTTAATTGTTTAACTTCATGTATATGTCTATCTTGTCCTAACTATTAGATATACATGTTTATCCTTTTGAGCCACGTGCCTTAATGCATATATTTTGTGGACTCGTTGTGTTTTGGATATGTATGTATATTTTAATTTGTACTTGACATACATATGCCATGAAGATTAAATAAGTTTTGATGATTTTCGTGTTTTCAATGTTTAGGGAATAATTGAGCTTTATTGACATTTTCATGATACCATGTTCCACATAACACTAGTGCACTCACCTCTTTTGAAAACTTTATGGACTTTATGGATATTAGAGTGTTTTAAGTGCTATGTGATTTACATGTGTTTTATGAAAAATGATTTTGTTTTATTCCTTACTTGAAGGATTTCGTACTAGTTTAAAATTTTTTCATTTAACTAGTTACGGTATTCCTCATATGGTAGTTGAAAAACTCTACCAAAAGTTTTTCAAACTAAGCTTATTTTCAAATCTATTTTTGAAAACCCCAACCATCTATGGGAGGCTGGAAGGGAGATCATGTTCATTTATACTTTACTATGAAAATCATTTTAAACTTGATCATGATTGGGAGGATTAGTTATATGAGTTATATCATGCTTGTATTGTTATGTCAATTGGTATCATTGAACTCTTTCAATTGGTATCATTTTGATCTTTTTGTATACTCATATGTTTATTGTGTATGTATATTTTCAATTTGTATCATCTATTGGTGATTGATACTCATTCTATTTCATACACATATACTTATTCTATTTGTGCTTAAGATATAAATTTTTCGCAAATCTTGTTTATGCTAGTGCTTGAGCTTCAACTTTATTTCAATTGATTTAGTTTTCAATTGATATCTTATTTCAAGCCTATGCATATGTTTTGTTTGTATTTCATAAAGGGGGAGAAAATTCGATTTTCATATTTTAATTGGTATTTAGTTTTCCACTCCCTTGCTTTATGATAAAAAAATTAGTCATTTCCATTGTTTATATGACTTAAAGAAAAATACTATCTTTTGATATCAAGATGTTTTGTGTTTTAAATTGGTATCTAAAATTTTTGTTTAAAGTAAAATACAAAAGTTTTGATTTATATTGACTATATGCAAGGAGAGCTTAACATCTCTTCCACATATAGATTCATGATGAGTGTATCTTGTATTGAAGAGCTTAACATCTCTTCTTTATGTGGTACACGTGTGTAGGGGGAGCTTCACATCTCCTCTTATGCATTACATAATGTGTGTTATGTGAATTAGGGCTTAACATCCCTCTTTCATGTAATGCATATGTGTAGGGAAGCTAACTTAGCGTCTTCCTCTTCATGAATGTATATAGCATATAACATTTATTGATCTTTATTTATTTTCAATTGATATCAAGATGCTTCATTGACAATTTTTTATTGATATCATGTTGTTTAAAGTCACCCCTTATTGACTTTGTTTTTTGTTTTAGACAAAAAGGGGGAGAACATTGTTTTATTGTTTTGATTGACATAAAGGGGGAGAAAGAGTTTTTACCCCTCATTTTATTGTTTTGATTGTTTACCCCTTTGTTGATGATTGACAAAAAGGGGAGAATAATTTGTGGTTTATATATGCATACTTTTGTTTTTGCATATATTAAGTTTTATTGGTATCTAGAGCATCTAGTGTTTTTGTTAATGCTTTATTAATTTAATTGGTAACTAGAGCTTCTAGAACATGTGTTTTATGCATATTGATGCATACATGTTTATGTACATTCATTGCATATATTTTATTTATTTGGTTATGCATGAGTTAAGGGGGAGCTTCTTTGAAGCTTAACTTTAATCCATGCATATATAACTCCATGAGTTTTGTCATCATCAAAAAGGGGGAGATTGTTGGCCCAAAGGCCTTCCACCCTAGTTTTGATGATGATTAACTCATGTAGTTATGTTTACTAATAATCTTGTGTTGTTTAAGTTTCAGATCATTAACCAAGATATTAGTTGGTGATTAGCTTCAACAAGGAGTTTAGAAGCTTTTCATGATGATTCCAGGGCCAAAGCTTCAAGATCACACATTGGCTAGCCCATGGATGGAGTTTTGGAGCAAGTCAACTTGAAGATGAAGATCATCAAGAAGACTTAGGTATCCATAGTTTAGATAGTGTGTTTTAGATCCATTTGTAAAGCTTAGTATAGTTGATATGCTCAAGTGCACAATAACACACACGTTTTATGTTTTGGATTTGGTTTTCATGAATAGTAGATCAAAACAAGTTTACTTTATTTCTATGTATATTAGATATGTTCTAGATATACATACATGCTTTAAACTTGCTAGACAAACTTATTTTGACTATCCTATTCATGTATTGAAAAATCAAGTTTGATAAAAATACAAGTTTTGTTTTGGATAAAATTGGCAAGACACAAAAATGAATTGATATGATTGATATATGTCTTGAAATTTTTATCACTTGTTTGTGTTTTAATATAAAATGATAAAACAAGTTTTGTGGATTTTTTAGAAGTGTTAAAAGATTTTTAGAAAAATATTTTACAGTGTTTTCTGACCCAGATTTCTGTTCCAGGCTTCAATCAGTCGACTAGTCAACCTGACCTAGTCGACTTGGGTGAAGTCGGTCGACCGGGCCGGTCGACCGACGTGCACAAATCTGTGCACGTTTGGAGTCACTAGGACGGTCGACCGGGACGGTCGACCGGTCTGAGAGCAGAGCTCTCTGTTTGTTTGGGTCGACCGGGCCGGTCGACCGTGGTTGCCCAACGGTCACATTTCTGACCGTTGGCGGTCGACCGGGCCGGTCGACCGTCAGCCTGTCAGGCTGCCACATCAGCCTAACGGCTAGTTTTCTGATGGGCCTATAAAAACCCCATCTCTTTGGGTTTTTGGCCAAGGTTTTTACAAGAGAAAAATTCCAGTTTTCTGAAGTGTTTAAAAGAGTTTTTAAAAGAGTTTTTGGGCTTTAAACTTCTCATCTTTATTGTTTTGGGTTTTTGAAAAATCAAAGAAAACTAGGTTTTGGGATTTTGATTTGATCTTTCATTTTCTATCTTTTACAAGAGACTTCCCAATTAGTTTTTCTTTGTTGCTTGTTTCCAAAAACACCTTGTTTTCACACTTGAGCTATCATCTATCCTAATCTATTAGGATCATTTGTTTTGTGGAAAAAGAGAAAAGAAAAGAAAGATTGTTTGTGGTTGAAAGAAACCACTTGTTGTACACCCTTATTCTTTGTGTATCCCTCTTAGGTAGAGGTGATCGGGTGATTGGTTTGCTCTCTCTAGTGAGAGGTGGAGTTTTGTTGTAACCCTCTTCGGTAGAGGTGTTGTGGTTGTTGTATTGGCTACGGGCCTACCCCTCGGTTGTGAGGTGGTTGTTTGAGAGAGGAGTTTGGTACTCCTAGAGTTGTAACAAATCCTCTTCGGTAGAGGTTCCCTCGGTGGGAGATAGTGGATTGGAAATCCTACACGGTGGTGTAGGCGGGGATGTAGAGCTAGGGGCTCGAACCTCGAAACATATCTTGGCCTTTGCGTTTGATCTATTGTCTCTCAACTCTCTCTCTTTATATTGTGCATAGCATTATTCATATCATACATATCTATTTGCTTGTGTTGCCTTGCATATATTCATATTGCTATTCATCCTTATTTGCTTGGCTTGCTTGTGTGTATGCCTAACTTATACTTAACCAACAAGAGCTTCACATAGCACCTCAACCCATTCAAGGGGAATCAAGAGGAGTTAGTCCAGAGCCCTTCACGGGGAATTCGGCTACACTTGTTGTGTTGTATTAAGTTTGTGCAAGATTTGCATTAGCTTCCGCATTTAGTGCACTTAGTTCCTAGATTAGCACTTACACCTATTCACCCCCCCTCTAGGTGTTTTTTTCAGTTTGCTGGGAATGAGCTTTAGGGGATTTTGTTGTGTCTTTGCCTCAAACTCGATTTAACTTCTAAAATGTAAAATCTTATAAGAATAATTACTTGGCAGTTAATTAGCCATTTTGTGTGGAATTGGTGTTATCATCATGAAAGTGTGGAAGTACGGGTCTATGGAAAATTTATTAGACTCTGATATTTTGGTCTATACGTATGACAATTTTTACCTGACCCTTTAATATGTTTTGCAATTAGTTGGGTTATAGGAGCAACAGGATATAATTTCAAGCATCTGCTCTATCTTGTTGATATGTGCATGTACCATATTGGTGGAAATTATATAATGACCTGTCACATTTACTTCATGATTCCATTTTGCACTATGTGATTGTTAATGTTTATATATGAAAATAACAAGAAGGCTTTACTTCAGTTGGATTAGACATGAATATCTGTCATACGGGAACTCTTCAGCTAACATTTATGCTATTAGGTGACATGAAGAAATTTAAACGATTGATTAGTATAAGGAAAGATGGTGTTTTAAGGATGTTCTTCAAAAATATCTTTTCCAAATCTTGTTCTTTAACCTCACCTGAGAAAATCACCTTTCTATTTTAATTCCCTTCCCTGCCCTCTTTCTTTTGCAGTCTACGCGTTTGGCCTCTCTCCCTAGCAGTTACTTCCAAGGGCTGGTTTCACTGTATATCCGTTCCTTTCTCAGAATTTTTTTTCTGGCATGTTCCCATCAACTGCATCTTCTTGTACCTCACCTTCCGTCATCATCCACCAATCCTCTTAATACTATTTCCCCCATGTGTATTTCTCTTGGCCTCTACATCTTGAATGAGTTGTAGGAATGCGTGTTCACAACAATTTTCCTTAGTTGCAACTTTTGCAAGTAGTTTCACTTTCGGGTCTGTTGGTTGTCGTAATTGGCCGTAATTCGTAAGTTGTAATTGGTAAAGTCTTTTACATTTGTAAATGAGTTACATGCATGTAAGCTTTATGGTGTTTGGTTGGTAATATAAAGTTGTAAGTGGAAAAGTGTATTGTGCTTTACGGTGTTTGATTGTCGTAATGTGTAAGTCGTAAGTGAAAAATTGATCACAAAATTAACTATTTGGTGATTTAAAAAGTTTTAATATTGCAAATAAATATTAAAAATGCTAAATACTAAAAAATTAATATTAACATAAAAAATAATACAAATTTGCATGACCACAAAATTAACTGTAACTGGACTGTAAGTGAGTGGTAATTGGGTTGCAAGTGAGGGGTAATTGGGTTGTGTAAGTCTTTTACGAATTACGGTCCAAACAAACGTCGTAATTGTAACTGGGTTGTAAGTCATTTACGAATTACGGACTTTTACGCGAAACAAACGGCCAGTATAACAGTTTTACTTTCGTTTGGTATAATTTAATATTTTCATTGACTGCATACAACTTGGAACCTCTATATTAGATATCTCTGTTGTTGTAGGCTTGTGGATCCAGATCCTTGAAACATTTTTATGCTTTTTGATAAGTATATATTCATCTTCAGCCTATCCGGCATTTCTCTCTTTTTGTCATGATTCTTTACTGGTCCTTTGTTGCAGCTCTCAAATCTTTTTTCTTCTGTCCATTTTGCAATCCCATAAGTTTCTAAATTAATAGTGTAGGACATAAGTGGCTCATGTTAAATATGCAAATGACTTGACAATTCACTTTAAAGTTTCAGTTTCTTAACAGCACAACCAGGTACATGCTCTTTTATTTACTATTGTTACTACACCACTGTCAAGACAATTAGCTAGTGTTTTTTTGGAGTAAAACCGTGAGGCGATGACCCCCAGGCGTTTCATTAAAAAACGCTTTAATGAAACATTCCAAAGGAATAAGGTACAAATATGTCTCTCTCACATAATTACCACCCCAAAAAAAGCAAAAGAAAAAGAAAATGAGAAAAGGAAAAAAAGAAATCTGGCCGCCACACTCTGGAAAATCCCCATGCACAACTCCATCCGCAACTCCGCTGTAGAATAACTCCACAACTCCAGCTGAAGCTCACCTGAAATCTAGTGAAACTAGTGGCAGGACATCCCACACCACATAACTCAACCTACGCACCTCTGCCCGGAAATGCTCTGCACTTCATTTTGACCTTTTATACGTCCCGGATTTGCTCGTCTTTTTGGATTTAAGGAGAGAGACTGTTCTTTCTGCCGCTCTCCTTCTCCTTCATATCAGACTAATCATATGATCCCGCTTCTCTTCAGTATTTCCCAAAGAAATGCCAGTAGACGCAACATGATTACTTAACACAATATTCGGGACGTAGTCTAATAATTTCACTTTTGCTCAGCCTTTGTTTTCCCGAACAAAACTCTCGCTATTAATACCAGGCCCTTTACCCTTGCAGGCATCCCAACTTGACTCTTGTGCTTCCGCATCCCTTTTTTTACGCCTCTACCACTGTGGAGCCATCCTCCTTCCCCCTTCGTCCGCTGCCGCCTTCACATTCTGTTTGGTGACTCCCATAAAGTTGTCATCAGCATCGTCCCACCACCAGTCGGCTTCACTAACTCAGCATCATAGATTCAGTTGAGTTGAGCTATCAGTTCTACTCAACATTCGCAAGACACCTTTGCTGGGCCTGCTCCGCAACACTCAAAACAATCTGAGATGCTCTGTCCAAAGAGGTTGATCCAACACCAACAGGGTTCTGGGCCCGATCCTCACCCACCGCAGGCTGGGAATCAACAAATGAACGGGCCGCGTGAAGACCCAAATTAATATGCTCACAACGCAACATCCCTACCCTTAAGCGAGTTTGGGTTCTCATCCGCACCACTGCACTCGCATCAGATCTGCCCACAACGTTCGATACCTCCTCTCCTTGAATCCCTCCCCCATACACGTCGACTAAGGCAAAATTAGCATCCAAATTCGAATTCGAATTCGAGCGGTCCTCATCGAAAACTCCTTTGTGTCGAGCCTCACCCCCATCACAACAGGCTTCAGGTGTCAGAAGTACCCCCTTTGTTCTACACCGCCACTCTATTGGCTGGCTTCGCCACGACAACCGCCCTCTTTGTCATGTTAAACACTTGCTCCTTCGCGGCACCGCCACCCTATTGGCTGGCTCTGCCACGACAACCGCCCTCTCTGTCGCGTTAAACACTTGCTCCTTCGCGGCCTTACTTTCAGGCGAGGTGATAACGCTGGACGCACTCCTCCTCCCTGTCGTTCTTCCAAAAGCTCCTCAATGATGAGATCCTGATCTTTCGACAGCGGGAGGGACCATCCTTGAGGTCCCCACCTTTTCTCCAACGAGACCCCCCCATCTTTGAGGAGGTCAAAAGAAACTCGTGCGCCGACCCCCTGTAGCTATGACCTTCGACCGACAGTCGTGGGATGAGACCCTGTTCCTCGTCGTCGTTTCCCTGATTATCGCTTTCGCAAACTCACAAGTCGCATAGTTCTCTGCTTCACCGTGGGTGACTCAACCTCCAAGCTAAGAAAGAGCCGCTTTCCTACAGCCAAGATATGAAACATGTCCTTGGCGATAAGCACCCTCGTCACCAAGTCGCCAAGGCAGTCATTAGGACTGCAAGCATCTCCCACTTAAGGATTACCCACTGCAGACCCAGTTCCTGCATGAAGCTGTAATCACCTAGAGGGGGTGAATAGGTGACTAGCTAATGTAATGGACAATTAATGCGGAATTAAAACTATTAATGCGAACTAAAACTTCTTAAACTAAATACCAAGTATAACTCAAGAGTGTAGCCGGATTCCCCGTGAAGGGCTCTGGACTAACTCCTCAAGATTCCTCTAAATAAGAGTTGAGGTGCCGCGTTGGCTCTCTTAGTTGAATACAAGTGTTAGCAAACAATCCCCAAGCATATAACAATAAGCACACAATATATCAAGCATATAAAGATAAAGACAATATTAGCATGCAAGATATAAAGACAAGTAAAGATAGAGAGAGCAATCTCAAAAACGGGAGATTTGTTTCGAGGTTCGAGCACACTTGCTCTACGTCCCCGCCTTCAACACTATGAAGGATTTCCACTAAAATCGATCCCACCGGATCACTTGGTGTCGCAACACTTACAAGCTCTTTGGACTCTCTAGTCCCTCTCTTGTTCCCGCAAGAACAACAACACCGCAAGCCCACTAGCTTGCCGAGGTCGCACCTCTACAAAGAGTTCACACAAGAACTCGAAACACCGCGAACCCACAAGTCCGCCTCCTCAAAGTACAAAGTAGAACTTTGGTGATCACAACACTTTGATCACTTAAAATCCTCTCACAACAAAGATCCCTATAGGTAGATATAGTAATAGATAGCTTAAGTATTTGTGTGAAAAAACTAGGATGGAATGTGTGGAGGAAACACAAGAAATCACTTTGAAAACACTCTTGATAAACTTCCCTTTTTATTGGAAATATTTGCTGTCAAACTAGTGGAGAAAACTCTGAAATAGATGAAAAAATTAGGTTTAAAACTCTCCTTAAATCTTATCTAAAACAGCCTAAGAAAGTCCCCTTTTATAGGCCTCTCAAAAACTAGCCGTTACAGCCCAGTCAGCAGTTCTAACTGCTGTCGATTGACCGGCCCGGTCGACCGCCAACGGTCAGAATCTGACCGTTGGGCCAGCGGTCGACCGGCCCGGTCGACCGTGGCCTGGAACAGAGAGCAGAACTCTCTGCCGATCGACCACTTTCCAGAGAGCAAAGCTCTCTGGACGGTCGACCGATCCGGTCGACCGGCCCTCCAGCCAGACTTGGCGTGCACGTTTGTGCACGTCGGTCGACCGGCCCGGTCGACTGGCAGAAGTCAGAACAGGACATTTTAGGGATTGAAAACTTGGTATTTTGACTTTGATAAAATCCCATAAAATCTCTAAAATCTACAAAAATAAGTTCAGTATAATACTTTGATAAACAAACATGTTTGAGTAAAATCAAGACATGTTACAAACATTTTGAACTTGTAACTTAGAAATTTTGGCATAAAACAAAAACTGTATTTTTTCAAATTGGTTTTTTCTAAAACTTCTCCAAATACAAAAATAAGATATTTAAAACACTTTTAAAGCATAGAGTGTATGGATATGATCCACTACACATACATGATGAAATATCTATGTTTTTGACAATAAACACTAAACTATGTTTTGGTTAAAACACATGTATATATTAAACAACAATAATCAAACGGTATTTTTTCAAAGTGAAAACTCTTTTGTATTTTCTAAAATAAAAACTCTTTTATGAAAACACATCCAAATCTTGTGTGTGAGTGTATATGGTATACTTGAGCAATCCACCAACTATTCTATCCTTTACATTTTATCTAAAAACAAAATCTTAACTAACCAAACTTAGACACAAGTCTTCTCTTGAAGGGCTTCATTTGAAGTCTTCTCCTCCTTCTTGACTTGGTCCAAACCTTGATCTAACGAGCTAGACTCCTCTTGAGTACTTGATGTGGTCTTGATGCATATGCTCTTGAATCAAACCGTGTTAGCTCCAAAACTTGATTTTAAATCCTTTGTTGAAGCTAAACACCTATTAAGATCTTGATCACAAATTTGAGACTAATTAAAGACAAGATCATTAGTATTTATTACTACATGAGTTGATCATCATTAAAACTAGAGTGATGGGCCTTTGGGCCAACAGAAGCTTCCTGCCGCAGGCCTACCGGTGTTAGGGGGCTGTATGCGGCATCCACGGGTGTTCTTCCCTACATCCCTCTGGATTTACGACCCCCTCCTCAGTCCGAAGTGGCCTCCACTCTTCGCACAATCTCTAGCAAGGTGCCCCGGTCGTCGACAATCGAAACAGATGATGCCAGTGGGGCATGCCGCTTTCCAATGGCCACAAATGCCGCAAAAGTGACACTCAGAGCACAACATATCCTCTATACATCCAGCATCCATACCACCATAGTAAAAAAAACTATTAAAATTGGGGAGTCGAAATGGTGGAAGGGGAAGATGGAAGTTGGGTTGTTGATGTGGTGGAAAGGGGAAAATGGAAGGGGGTCGAAATAGGATGTTGCTGGTGAATTAGTATAAGAGAAGAAGAAAGAGGGTGAGGAAGGGGAAGAGGTGCAGTTTAGGAAAAGGAGATCGCAAGATAGGTGTTTGATGAAATACCCCACAGAACCCTGAAGATTCAGCGGAGGAAGGGAACTGATGAAGAAGGCGCAGGTGAAGAAGGCAGGACCAGAGGAGAGAAGAGAAAGCTAAGACATGATGATGAAGACGGTGGTGGGTATGGCTGTGGTAGGAGCAGCGGTGGAGGAGCTCAACTTCTCTCTTACAATTCTTGTGTTGTTGTGCCCTAGTCTATGACAATTAGCTAATGTTTCTCTGCTAGCTATTCTCATCTATCTCTACTTCCACCTCTGTTCTCTCTTTTTTCTGCCCTTACACTCACTTGGTTTCCACCTTACTGCCTTCTCAATCTACTCAGCAACATCTAGTTTCTCTATTTATTTATCCTATCACCATTTGAATGAATACTCACCGCATATTAATCCATACATATTACTTGTACTACTGTCCATAATGCGTTGTAAGCTGGCAGAACTTGGAAATACATAAAGGAGAAGGGGGTCAGCAACCAAATTTGAGGATTTCCTGCTAACTGGCTTGAAAGGTGGATTGTATCCTTCAAAATCTGGACAGGCACTTTTAATTTTTCTTTTTTTCATAGTTCTTGATATATATTTTTATATTTTTTCTTCTTGTGCACCTACAGAAATTTTTTTTTTGGGAAGCTGCTACTGGTATGCGAATGATGTACAATTATTTCCATAATGAGGAGTTGTTGCTGATCTGCCTTATTGCTGGATAGATAAATATTGGACTTTTATGCGTTGTTGAAAATGAAAAACCCCTCCTTGAGTTCAGTAGGCCTAAGACGTCAAAGAAACACAAGGAGTTTGGGGCATCATACTCGTACCTTGTCACTTGACTTGTCTTCATGGACGTATCCTCTTACATTCCTGTTAGTCATGCAACAACTAACTTTGACTTACAATTGTTGTATTAATTGTCATGGTCTACAACCTATCAATGTTAATCATTTCAAAATAAGTTTGGTTTCTGAAACGCCCTCTTCAACTTGTTTGATCACGGCTTATTGTTCTTTAAGCTTTTCAAACACTTCACAACAATTTGGTTATTCGTCTTGCAATATTCCAATTTCACATTCTTTTTCTGGCTTGGTGCCGGATGCAATGTTACCTCGTCTCGATATGGCTGCTGCTGCATGCACTATCAAGATTCTTGGCAATTGCTGTGACTAACTTCTTGTCAACGTAGATTTCATCAATCCTTGCTGGTATTCCAATTCCTCTATCAAGTTTGTGTTGCAAAACTATCTTTGAATCCAGATTTCAAATGTTTCTGTGTCTGCCTTCCCTGTCTTTGTATGCTAGTAAAACATGGTATCTTCAATAAGAGCCTTCACAAGGAAATTAGTTGTCTCTGCTACCGTGTTGTCTTGTTTCTCATAATAGTCATTAAATGTCTCTACCTCTTGCGATTGGAACAGCGGTATTGTGATGTCTCCCTTGGTAGTATCTTGTTCTCTTCCTCGCACTCCACGTCCTCTTGCTTATCTGGTTAATCGATCATGATCTACTTCACAATCTTGAACTAGGGACTTAATGAAGGAACTTCAACAACAACCATAAGAACTAACAGAAATCTATGTAGACAACAAGCTGGTCATAGCTCTTGCGAAGAGTTTGGTGACGCATAAAAGAATAAACATATCGAGACAAGATGCTGCTTTATTTGCACAAGTCAAATGGAAGAACATGAAGTTTGTAGAAACATTTTTGAAATGGTCAGTATGATAATTTACTGATTATTACGATTAATAAAATGATAGAAGGCAAAGTTGGTTACTACATGACTAATGCATGAAACACATTTTGGATGGTAGTGTGAGAAACATGCATGAATTCATGTGGTAGGCATTCATTCAATTGTTAGAGGAAGTTTTAGATTGTTGAGTAGAGTGATAAGGCTGTTTTGCAAGTGAGTGTAAGGGTCTGTTTTGCATTGCATTTACTTATTAATAACTCCTTTTTAGAGGACTTTTGAAAACTGCTTCTTCTAAAAGTTTTTTTTTTAGATAGATTACATGTTTGGTAAATTTAGAATTTTAAGTGCTTACGAAGAATAATTATTAGATTCATATTTGAAATAAATTTGTTAAAAGGGGTTTGAATAAGAATGGATATGCATGGGAGAAACTTTAGATAAGATATATGAAATAGTTAGAGAAAAGGAGAGTGTATACTCCTAATAAGAATGGATATGCATTGAAAATTTTCCAGTAGAGATAGGATTGAATGGCGATATCGTGCGCACAAATAAAAGGAGACATCAAAGGAGACTCTGCATGGAGTGGGCTCTTGGCTTTTCTAGTTGAATAAAGTTAGAAAATCTAAATAAGTTGCTTATCAGCTTGTGCTTATCATGAATATTCTTTTACTAATAGATTACCAAGTATCCACTTTTTCAAACAGGCACCTATTTGCTTTAAATGGCGTAAAAGCACTTATTATAACGGCCAAGCACCTTAAGATGAGGACAGAAGCAAGAATGAAGAGACTAGTGTCTTTAGAATGTACGTGTAGTTAGAGATGTCAACTAGGCCGGGCCGACAACCCGCACTGGCATGGCCCGGATTGGCAGCAGCTCGGCCCGGGTGGTACCCGGGTTTGTGCCCGGATTGGCACGGGCCCAACTCGGGTGGTACCCGGGTCTGTGCCCGGATTGGCATGGGCCCGGCCAGAATCCGGCTCCCCCGCAGGCCGAACCCTGGTTTGGGTATTACGGTCCACTGCCGGGCGGGCGGGCCAGTGCCCAGCCTGGGCACGAGTTTTGGCACGGGCCGGGCCGACCCGGGCTGCCTCCCCAACGACTCTTTCGGCAGTTGGGGCACGACCCGACTCAGCCCGCCTCTCCAACGGCTCTAAGAGCCGTTGGGGCCCCTTTGGGTTTTTTTCCTCAAAAACCCCCAACGGCTCCCTCAACGTCTCTTTTGGCCATTGGGAAGCTATTTGTATTTTTTTTGCAAATAGCCCCAACGGTTAGATTGGCTTTCGGTGGAATTTTTGAAAAAAATTGCAAAATATCACTCCTTTTTCCCCTCTATAAACTCTCCCTCTTCCCCCGCATCATTTCATCACAAAAAAATTTCTAAAATTTTCAAGAAATCCTTTACATATTTCTATTCTCTACAAAGTCTTTCAAGCTCTCAACTACAAGCTCTCAAGCTTTCTCTCTTAACTTCTCAAGCTTTACTAGCTCTACAAGCTCTCAAGTTCTCTCTCATCACCTTACTAGTTTGAGGTAATTATACTCATGTCAAATTAGAAACTAGCAATTAAAATGGATGCATATTCTTCGTTAGTAGGCTCTAGTCAATCTTCTGGTTCTAGATAGCATGGTAGTTTTAGTTTGAGTAATGAAAAATGAGAAGCTCTTAATTTGCTTTTAACCGAAACTCCACATATTCCATTCACATAATCTTCAAATTTTTAATGCTTCTTTTGAACCTGGCACTACACTCATATACCTGTTAATTCTCCCGAAGTATCCACTACCTCTTCAAATTTTAAATCTGAAGTTTGAAAATATTTTAATAAAGTAACTGTTGATGAAATTAGGAGGCCTCAATGCAAGTTGTGTCCAAATATTTCATATGCTTTTCCCAAAAATGTTGGAACCGGCCCACTAAGCAGACATGTTAGAGTAAACACACCGAACACCAACTACGACACACTTAAATTAGCACTTTAGGTGGTAGACTAGACACTTTTACTTATAGGGCCTGTTTGGTTAAGGGTGGAAGTGAGGAAGTGAGGAAGTGAGGAAGTGGTATTAGTTCCCTTTGGAACTTGGGAATTGGTTAGTAAGTTTTCCGGTGTTTGGATGTTGTTGGGAAGTGTGGTTTGAAAATGTTATGTCTTTTCCGGTATTTGGATGGTAATGGAAAGTGAAAGTGGAAAAGTTGACCACAAAGTTGACCGCAAAATAATATTAAAATAAAAATTAATTAAGAAAAATAAAAAATGGATTGTAATTAGAATGCAAGTCAGATTTACATGACCAAAAAATTAACTGCTTTATGCTACAACTTATTATAAATGAGATTTACATGACCACAAAATTAACTGTAGCACTCTGGAAGTGAGGAAATGGTTGTGTAAAAGAGAGAAGAAAAAAGGAAAAGGGGTTTTTTTATTTTTCTTTTCTGGCGTTTAGATAGATAGGAAAGTGAGCAATTATACTTCCCCATTTCCTTACTTCCGCCCACTTCCTTGCAACCAAACACACCCATAATCGTGCTACAACTAAAACTAATTTAGCTAGATATCTTATTCAGTCTGAATAACCTTTTAATATGGCTGAAGATGAGGCATTTACTTAATATATTAGAACTACTCATAATCCGGTCTCTAGAATACTATAAGGACAGAAATGTTTCGGGTTGCTGAAGTACAAAACAAATGTTAATTGCAATTTTGTCTTCTCTGACTCAAATGGGACTCGGGCTCGGGTCAGGCCGGGCCGGGCCGCCCCCAATTTCGCAGGCGGGGCGGGCTTGGTTGGCCCAGACCTGGCCCGTTTGACATCCCTACGTGTAGTAATACTGATAAATAAGAGAGTGTATACCTAAGTGTGCTTTCGTGAGAAGTAATTGAAGTCTTTCTTTCTTGAGTTGTTAAGTTTATTGGCATTTTCACTTGAGCCCCTTTTCTCCTATTCTATTATTTAGCCTACTTTGTCTACTCCATCAAAGATTTTTTAGATTTGTGATTTGTAGGAAAGGTGTAGATAATATGAATTTTGTTGGCCCAATGGCCCATCACTCTAGTTTTGATGATGATTAACTCATGGAGTTATAGTACGAATGATCTTGTGTTTAATTAGTCTCAGATTTGTGATCAAGATCTTAGTAGGTGTTTTAGCTTCAGCAAAGAATTTAAAGACAAGTTTTAGAGCTAAAACAGTTTGATTCAAGAGCCTATGCATCAAGGCCACATCAAGTACTCAAGAGGAGTCTGGCTCTTTGAATCAAAGTTTGGACCAAGTCAAGAAGAAGACTTCAAGTGGACTTCAGAAGGAGACTTGTGTCTAGGTTTTTTTGTTAAGATTTTGTTTTAGATAAAATGTAAAGGATAGAATAGTTGGTGGATTGCTCAAGTATACCATATACACTCACACACAAGATTTAGATGAGTTTTCATAAAAGAATTTTCTTTTTGGTAAAATACAAAAGTGTTTTCATTTTGAAAAATTACCGGTTTGATTTTTGGTACATGTCTTTAACCAAACCTTTTTAGTGCTTATTGTCAAAAACATAGATATTTCATCATTTATGTGTAGTGGATCATATCCATACACTCTATGCTTTAAAAGTGTTTAAAATATCTTATTTTTGTATTTGGAGAAGTTTTAAAAAAATCTATTTGGAAAAATACAGATTTTGTTTTATGCTAAAATTTCTAAGTTACAAAAATAGTTCAAAATGTTTGTAACATATTTTGATTTTACTCAAACATGTTTGTATATCAAAGTATTTTACTGAACCTATTTTTGTAGAATTTTAGAGATTTTATGGGATTTTATTTAAGTCAAAAGCCAAGTTTTTAATACCCATAATCCCTGTTCTGGCTTCTGCCGGTCGACCGACGTGCACAAACGTGCACGACAGGTCTGGCTGGAGGGCCGGTCGACCGACCCGATCGACCGTCCAGAGAGCTCTGCTCTCTGGAAAGCCCCAGTCGACCGGGTCGGTCGACCGGCAGAGAGCTCTGCTATCTGTTCCAGGCCACAGGCGACCGGGCCGGTCGACCGCTGGCTCAACGGTCAGAAATCTGACCGTTGGCCGGTCGACCGACAGCCGTCCAGGCTGCTGTTTTGCCCTAACGACTAGTTTTTCTAGCCTATAAAAGGGAGGCACCCATGGATTGTTTTCAACAAGATTTTAAGTGGGTTTTTTGCACCAGTTTTTCCTACTCTATTACAGTGTTATAAATATCCCCGATATAACCCCGATATTGCGTCGATATTGCGTTTACGGCACCTAGCCGCAATGATTTGGCATATCCAAACCGATATAGCGATTTTCACCCAAAATCGCCGATAAATCGGCATGGACCCGATATATTGGCCACAATTTCGACGATTTTGGACCCGATATAGCGTTTTACACTCAATTTCTAGGTTAGGTATTTGGGTAATTCGAGCGATGTGGCAATGTGGCATTTGTGAAGATTCTACACTTGGATAGTGATTATGCATTTATAAGCTTAATGCAAGTTATCAAGTTAAGTATATCTTAAACATATAAATATGATATTTTATGTAGCTTTATATAATTTATGCATATATTGTCTTATTGAGATGCAATTTAAGATAAGAAGATATGTATATTTACAGTCAGATTTTGACATCCGATTTTTGAAAATATCGCCGATATGTCCCCGATATATCCCCATCCCCGATAAATTTTTTCGGCCGATGTAGCCGCTGTGGCCGCCATTTAGAACACTGCTCTATTAAGAGGTTTTCTCCACTTGTTTAAGAGCCAAATACTTCCATTCAAAAGGAGAGTTTATCAAGAGTTTTTCAAAAATGATTTTCTTTAGTTTTTCACTATCACATTCAATCCAAGTTTTCTCACAAACACTTGAGCTTTCCATTGATATATTCATCCTATAGGAGAGTTGTGAGATTGTTTTTAGGTGATCAAAGTGTTGTGATCACCAAAGACTTCATCTTTGCTTTGAGGAGGCGGACTGTGTGTGTTCGCGGTGTTTCGAGTTCTAGTGAGAGCTCTTTGTAGAGGTGCGGCCTCGGCAAGCTAGTGTGCTTGCAGTATGTAATTCTTGCGGGAACGAATGAAGGGACTAGAGAGTCCAAGAGTTCTAGTGGGAACTCCTTGTAGGTGTTGCGGCACCGAGTGATCCGGTGGGATCGATTATAATGGAAATCCTTCATAGTGTTGAAGGCGGGGACGTAGAGCAAGTGTGCTCGAACCTCGAAACAATTCTCCCGTGTTTGCGATTGCTCTCTCTTACTTGTCTTTCTATCTTACATGCTCATATTGTCTTTATCTTTATATGCTTGATATATTGTGCTTAAATTGTTATATGCTTGGAGATTGTTTGCTAACACTTGTATTCAACCAAGAGAGCCAACGCGGCACCTCAACTCTTATTTAGAGGAATCTTGAGGAGTTAGCTCAGAGCCCTTCACGGAAATTCGGCTACACTCTTGTGTTATACTTGGTGTATTTAGCTTAAGTATTTTTAGTTTACATACATAGTTTTATTCCGCATTAATCGACTATTAGATTAGCTAGTCACCTATTCACCCCCTCTAGGTGATTACAATTGGTATCAGAGCCAAGTGCTCTTGATTTGGGTCTAACAACCTTGAGTTAAAGATCCTCATTTGTAGCTAATCACAATATTTGTACACACATGGATTTCATGTCACCTCCTACTTTTGACATTCTTAACATCCAAACTTGGAAGGTTAAGATGTCTATGTACCTCAAAGGCCTAGGCATTCATGTTTATCTTGCTACTATTAAAGATTCATATGTTAATAATAGCAAGTATATTGAGGCTAACTCAAAAGCCATCCATGCTTTGAAGAGTACCCTAAACAATAATTATTTATGTAGGGTTGTTAATCTTGACTCGGCTTTTATAGTATGGAACACCATCATCTCCCTTGGCGAACAAGAACAATATTATGCGGGGAGTGACTCGGATGTTGGAAGTGAAGCTTCCAACGTATGTTACATGGTCCAAGGGGATAACTCCCTTGAGGTAAACACCGAATCCGAGGTAGAAGAGGATGTTGATATGTCCTATAATGAACTTGAATCTTTTTGTCAACAACTCCTAGAAAAGTATGAAATGCTTAAAAAGGATAATAAGAAAATGAAAAATAATTTGATTGTTTGTTAAAAGAAAAAGACTCTTTTCAAACTAAATTTGAAAATGTTTCAAAAGAAAATGAATGTTTGAAAAATGAAAATATTTCCTTGCTTTCTAAATTAAATGATCTTTGTGAAGGAAATACTTCATTGAAAAATAAATTGTTTTGGTGGAAAAATAAAAGGAAGTTGCTTTGAATGAAAACAACTCTTTAAAAAGAAAAATTGTTGAAAAAGAAAATTTAATATTTCTAAAAAGAAAAAGTTTGTTGATCATGCTTTTCATGCCACAACCATTGATAAAAATGAAGTTAAATTTTTGAAAAATAAAATAGATTGTTTGAGCTCAACTTTGAGCAAATGTACATTTAATCATTCTAGATTGGAATCCTTGTTTCAAAAGAAACAAGCTCCACATATTCATGCACCTCACCCACAACATGCTTATGCACATTTTGCACGCCATGATCATACTCATTCATATGTGCATAATAGAGTGTACAAGTGTACACATTGCGACCACAAAGGCCATTTAGCAAGATTTTGTTATGATAGAATAAATTCTTTAAATTTTGCTAATAAGAATGTTTGGGTTCCATTAGATACTAACCCTCGTGGACCCAAAAGAAAATGGGTACCAAAATTCACACATTTTGTATTTGATGTAGGTGCGGGCTCTCACAAAACGTGAGAGAGTTGGTGCCTTGATGGTGGATGCACATGGACTTGATGGACACACATTTGATGCACCGCTATCAAGGAGGTTTGGTAGGACAACCACCATGTTTTGGAGATTTGGAGTATGGTTCTTATGTTTTGGTAACTATCTCTAAACTCCTTTTGTTTACATGCTTTAATATATACATATATGATTTTAGCATGCTTTGTTTTTATGTTTTATGCTTCATGTGGTAAATACTTGTTTAGATGTAGTTTTTGTCAAAACTTGTGCATATACATTTACAAGTAGTGAGCAACATTTGATTCATATACGTTTGCATTTTATTTTTCATTTGTACTCACTATATGCACATGTATAGCCTAGTTTTGATGATTTCCTCATTTACACTTGTTTTGCCTATTTATATGTCTTACTTCATGTATATGCTATTTTTGTTCAAAACTAATAAATATACATGTATGCCCCTTGAGTCTCTTGCCTTCATGCAAACTATATTATACTCTTTTCATGTTTGGGATATGTATGCATATTATTAGTTTTGGATAAATCATACATATACCTTGAAGTTTGTTTTTAGATGAAAAATGAATTTTTATGATTTTCATCTTTATATGAAAATGAATTTTCATGTGTTTCACTTGTTTGATTAAATGATATTTGTTTTGAGCTTCATTGATTATCTTTATGGAAAATGCTACTCACATGATTATGGTACACTCACATTTCATATGTTTACTCATGACATTATGTTCATGAGATATTTTGAGCCTTATATATTTCGAGTGTCAATTCTTGTGTTTTTAGCATGCTTCATGGATTCATATGATTTGATTTCATGTTTGAAGGATCTTTAATTAGTTTTTCAAAAATTACTTTTAACTAGTTATTTATTCTTCATTTGGTAGTGTTTTCACTATAAAAATATTTTCAAACCCTATTTTTGAAAAATTCCTACCAACCCCGTTAAGGGCGGACGGATGGGCGACCATGCCTCGTATGCCTTATTGAAAATCTTTTATCTTGTGCATGAAAAAGGGTGGTTTATGATGAGTTATATACTTGATTTACATCATATTTTCAATTGGTATCTCAATTGATATTTTTTTTGTATATACTCATATTTTGTTTTCTATATATGTATGCCTTCTCATTTCAAATAATATCAATTTCTATTGGTATTCTCTTTTCATACATATATATGATTTGTTTGTACTTGAGTTACAAGATATTTACATATTTAAAGCACAAAGTATGTTTATGCTAAGCTTGAATTAAATCTTGATTTCAATTGATTTCTCAATTGGTACTTTTTATAATCTTATGCATTATTTTCAATAGGTATTTTTTTATATCATAATTTACAATATAATTCAATTGGTATCTATTGATCTATTTATTTCAATTTGTATATATATAAAATATTTTCTTTCATTGGTATCAAAATGTACAAGTGTTTCAATCTTTTAATTTCAATTGGTATCACAAATTTCCTATTTCATATGGTATCTATATCTTGATTTGTTGATTTAAGAAAATTTTCAAAATTTGTATTGTTTAGTTACAATTGGATTCTTAAAATGTTTTGATTGGTATCTTAAAATTTAAGAAAATTCAAAATTTGTATTGTTTATTTACAATTGGTATCATAAAATTTTGTTTATGTACAAATGATATTGTAAAATTTGTTTTAGTATTATAAAAATTTGTGTTAAAAATGTTTTGATATGTATTGCTTATATGTAAGGGGAGCTTAACATCTCTTCTACATATAGATTCATGTTGAATGTATTTTATATTGAGGAGCTTGACAACTCTTCTTTATGCGAAATACGTGTAGGGGGAGCTTCACATCTCCTCTTATGCATTGCATATTATGCGTTATGTGAATTAGGGCTTGTCATCCTTTTATGTAATGCATGTATGTAGGGAAGTTAACTTAGCGTCTTCCTTTTCATGAATGTATATCACATATATCTCTTTATTGGTTGATTTGATTTCACCCCTTTGTTGATTTTTGTTTTTGAAAAAAGGGGAAAATATTGTTTTGTGTTTACTTTAAACCCCTTTGTTGATGATTGACAAAAACGGGGAGAAGTATTGTAGTATATATGCATGTTTTTTCTTGCTTTATACAAAAAGGGGAAAGATTTTGAGTTTATATATGCATATTTGAGTTCTTGCATATATTAAGTTTATGCATGTTTATGCATTGTGTTTATGCATCTTTTGTTTTACAAAATGGGAAAATGTTTTTGAAAGTTTTAACGAAAATGGGGAGAAAAGTTTTTGGAAAAAGGATTTTGGATTTGTGTTTTGTCTCTCACCTTATTGATGTGTTTCATGTACTTCATTGCCATATCTTATTATTTTATTGTTATGCATGAGTTAAGGGGGAGCTTCTATGAAGCTTAACTTTAATCCATGCATATATATAACTCCATGAGTTTTGTCATCATCAAAAAGGGGGAGATTGTTGGCCCAAATTCCCATCACTCTAGTTTTGATAATGATTAACTCATGGAGTTATAGTACTAATGATCTTGTGTTTAATTAGTCTCAAATTTGTGATCAAGATCTTAGTAGGTGTTTAGCTTCAACATAAGATTTAAAGACAAGTTTTGGAGCTAACACAGTTTAATTTAAGAGACTATGCATCAAGACCACATCAAGTACTCAAGAGGAGTCTAACTCTTTGAATCAAAGTTTGGACCAAGTCAAGAAGAAGAAGAAGACTTCAAGTGAAGACTTCAAAAGGAGACTTGTGTCTAGGTTTGTTTTTGTTAAGATTTTGTTTTAGATAAAATGTAAATGATAGAATAGTTAGTGGATTGCTTAAGTATACCATATACACTCACACACAAGATTTAAATGAGTTTTCATAAAAGAATTTTCTTTTTGGTAAAATACAAAAGTGTTTTCATTTTGAAAATTACCAGTTTGATTTTTAGTATTCAAAGTATACATGTCTTTAACCAAAACCTTTTAGTGCTTATTGTCAAAAACATAGATATTTCATCATTTATGTGTAGTGGATCATATCCATATACTCTATGCTTTAAAAGTGTTTTGTATTTGGAGAAGTTTTGAAAAAAATCTATTTGGAAAAATACAGATTTTGTTTTATGCCAAAATTTCTAAGTTACAAAAATAGTTTAAAATGTTTGTAACATGTTTTGATTTTACTCAAACATGTTTGTATATCAAAGTATTTTACTGAACCTATTTTTGTAGAATTTTAGAGATTTTATGGAATTTTATTTAAGTCAAAAAGCTAAGTTTTTAATACCCATAATCCCTGTTCTGGCTTCTGCCGGTCGACCGGGCTGGTCGACCGAGCTAGTAGGTCGACCGACGTGCACAAATGTGCACGCTAGGTCTGGCTGGAGGGCCGGTCGACCGACCCGGTCGACCGTCCAGAGAGCTCTGCTCTTTGGAAAGCCTCGGTCGACCGGGTCGGTCGACCGGCAGAGAGCTCTTCTCTCTGTTCCATGCCATAGTAAGCCCGGGTCGACCGGGTCGGTAGACCGCAGAGAGCTCTGCTCTCTGTTCCAGGCCATAGTCGACCGGGCCGGTCGACCACTGGCTCAACGGTCAGAAATCTGACCGTTGGCCGGTCGACCGGGCCGGTTGATCAACAACCGTCCAGGCTGCTGTTTTGCCCTAACGGCTAGTTTTTCTAGCCTATAAAAGGGAGGCACCCATGGACTGTTTTCAACAAGATTTTAAGTGGGTTTTGCACCAGTTTTTTCTACTCTATTAAGATGTTTTCTCCACTTGTTTAAGAGCCAAATACTTCCATTCAAAAGGAGAGTTTATCAAGAGTTTTTTAAAAGTGATTTTCTTGAGTTTTCCACCACCACATTCAATCCAAGTTTTCTCACAAATACTTGAGCTTTCCATTGATATATTCATCCTATAGGAGAGTTGTTGTGAGATTGTTTTTAGGTGATCAAAGTGTTGTGATCACCAAAGACTTCATCTTTGCTTTGAGGAGGCGGACTTGTGTGTTCGCGGTGTTTCGAGTTCTAGTGAGAGCTCTTTGTAGAGGTGCGACCTCGGCAAGCTAGTGTGCTTGCGATGTGTAGTTCTTGCGGGAACGAGTGAAGGGACTAGAGAGTCCAAGAGTTCTAGTGGGAACTCCTTGTAGGTGTTGTGGCACTGAGTGATCCGGTGGGATCGATTATAGTGGAAATCCTTCATAGTGTTGAAGGCGGGGACGTAGAGCAAGTGTGCTCGAACGTCGAAACAATTCTCCCGTGTTTGCGATTGCTCTCTCTATCTCTTACTTGTCTTTATATCTTGCATGCTCATATTGTCTTTATATCTTGCGTGTTCATATTGTCTTTATCTTTATCTGCTTGATATATTGTGCTTAAATTGTTATATGCTTGGGGATTGTTTGCTAACACTTATATTCAACCAAGAGAGTCAACGCGGCACCTCAACTCTTATTTAGAGGAATCTTGAGGAGTTAGTTCAGAGCCCTTCACGGGGAATTCGGCTGCACTCTTGTGTTATACTTGGTGTATTTAGCTTAAGTATTTTTAGTTTGTATAAATAATTTTATTCCGCATTAATTGACCATTAGATTAGCTAGTCACCTATTCGCCCCCCCTAGGTGATTACAAATTTTGTCTAGGTTTTTTGATCATGGACAAAAAGAAACCAAGGAGTTTATTTTTTGGGGCGGCTGAGCCTTTTTTATTATTTTATTTATTTATTTTTGTGTGTATGCGCACACACAAGCTGATGGTAGGGTGGGAATTAGATTGATAGTTTGAAATTTGGAGGTGCCGCTGAATGGGCAACTAAGGTAAAATTGGAGGTGGATATCAAAAAATAATAATTTACCCCAACAAAAAAATGGACTTTGCTGATTTTGGGCTGAAACTTAAACTTTCAACATTTCGCTTATATGTAGAATCACACTTGGCTGTCTTTTTTTTTTTTCACACTTAAATATAACGGAAATTTTTCGCCTCTAGGAAGGCCTAAATTTTGAAATTTTTTTATCCCCAAAAGCCAGATTCTATACAAAGGAAAAGAGATCTTATCTCATAACTATTTAAGATTTTTGATAACTACTAGCCGAGTGAGTGGTTTACTTGCTCCTACAGTTTTTCTTTTGCATACTAATACATGCCTTCCAGAGTGGCAATTCTCAAGGATTATGGTTGGAAGACTTGCAATTCTCAAGGATTAAGGTTGTCTTTTGAAATCATTGTTAAGATTACATTACATATACCAGTATTTGGGAAAGATAACTCTGTGTTAGTATAAGAATATTTAGAAAAAATGTTGATTACTTAAAGCTACAAATTAGTTAAATACAATATTAATTAAACAGTATTCAAATTTAGTTTTGAATGTCGCTTAATCCCCCCCCCCCCCCGACATATATGATATATCATATATGCGTTTGGATCATATGCGCAGGGCCAGATATAAATACTATAGTAAAGAGTAAAGTAAGATAGTAAAGTGAGATTCCAATTAAGATAAGATTATTATTATATTCAATTAATAACAAATTCAATAGAAATTTTTTCGGCGTCATATACATAGCACATTCGTCATAGTTAGCAGCTTCGTATCAAGGTCATCATCAATATCGTCACTATTATCAATATGAATATCGTCACTATCATCAATATCGATATCATCTATAAGATAACCTTCAGGCTTGTCATCCAGGAACTTGTTCGGAAATACCATAATGAAAGGAACATAGGAGTTTGTCGCTAGATATTTGACCAAACAGGATCGTCCAGTTCCTATAGAACCTATCACTAAAATACCCCTAGAAGAGGATAAGGCTAACCGGAGCGAAAAGGGTTTTCCATGAGATGGAAAATGAAACTATTAGCCCTACACGAGGTTTGTGAATAAGTGATTGTCTGATAATGAGCAAGGAATATCCGTCTTTCTGCTAAACATGATCTATTGAACTCATAATTCATTAGATACTTTTTCTGAATGTCAACTAAGTATCGTAAGTAAATTGATCCCGGTTGTTCAATCATTTGATAACCAGAGTCATTCTTTGATAAAGGATCACTATGAGTCAGACTCAATAGAATTTGATCAATCCTTTTTTCTGTCATTAAGGTGGAGAACTGAACTAAGAATTCTCTTTCTTCATCATCAATCGAATCACTGTTCGCGACCCAGGATTCATTATCATCAATCCAATCACTGTTCACGTTTTTTTTTTCTTTTTCTTATCATGAATAGATCTCTTTACTTGTACGACTTAGATGTCTCGTATTTCTTGAAAAGTGATTCGATTGATGGGATTTGGTATGATACTTATGAGATCGATGAGATTGATATTCAAATATTTCTTCTTAGAACGTATTGATTTGACCCCATAAGCGGGACCACCACCCAATAGCATGTTGCCACCAGAAGCAGAACCCCATATTTCTTCCAGAGAATCTCCTAATTGTTCCAGAGCAACTAGAAAGAGATTCTTTAAGCAGAAAGAATTCATTTCAGATGTAGGATACCTATCCAGAAGTTTTCACCACTGTTCTAAAAATCGGATTAATCGGCCGATTAATCGGCCGATTAATCCTATTCGGTGATAGCCCGCTTAATATTACATTAATCGCTCTGATTATGCGCTGAGGCGATTAATCGGGTCCAAAACGATTAATCCCCGATTAATTCCCGATTAATGCCCGATTAATCCGATTAATCCCCGATTAATTGTTTAGGTATTTCATATGTTTTTTATTTGAAAAACTTCACTTTGTGTGTGTTGGATCGCTAAGTAGTTTATGTTGTAATATTGATGATTTGATAATAATCTTTTATTAAATAGTAGATGAATTGTTATTTATTAAATAGTAGATGAATTATGATATTTTATTATTATATTTTTGCATAAAGTGATACTTATGTTTTATTATTTTTGATTATTTTTTAAATTAACTTATTTAGCAATCTTTCTTCATCATTCTTTAAAGTTTATTATTTTGATTGATATATTGACTAATTTTTTTTATTTATCTTATTTCGCAAGTAAGTTCTTTGATTTATATTTATGTTGCAAAATTTTATATCTTAGATTACTAATGTGGAGAGATAAGTTCTTTTACTTCCTCTTTTTTACTATTATTGTCTTGTTCATCATATCATGGTTTATAACTTCACATCTAGATATTGTCTTGTATAATATTTAGGTATTTTCAACAATTAACTGTATATATTCATATGTAGTTGTGTATAAATATAATTAAATATATTAAAATTTTCAAAAACGATTAATTCCCGATTAATCTTCGATTAATCCGATTAATCATTATTCAGTGTTGGACCGCACGAATAATGAAACCGATTTTTAGAACACTGGTTTTCACAACTCAATCATGTATGATGGAATCATCAATGATTTGAGTTTTTCTAACTCTCTCTGTAACTCACTAGAGGCTCGGGAAATAAAGAGAAGATGGATACGAATGAGATATCCAACAACAAGAAGGAAAAGGATTGAATAGAAGAACTCCCAGTATTTCTTGATCTCAGATGTGCCCATATCAATGGAACGGGTGACTCATTATTTCGAGGAATCATTTCTTCAGACAGAAGAAGATTCTGTAAACACTTATTCGAAATCTCACTTATCAGAATCCATTGTGGAAGAATCTTCTGAGGAATTGGCCATGATATATCTGATCCATACATAATATCGTGAAAAATCTCTATTATCTTTCTTTGGCTGAGTGGCATGTACTTCCATGGCGCCCGTTTTTCCAATTATGTAGCATGGCTAAGTGATCCTACTCACATTAGACCCAGTGCTCAAGTAGTTTGGCCAATAGTAGGTCAAGAAATATTGAATGGCGATGTGGGCGGCGGTTTCCGAGGAATACAAATAACCTCCGGTTTTTTTCAGATTTGGCGAGCATCTGGAATAACTAGTGAATTACAACTCTATTGTACCGCAATTGGTGCATTGGTCTTTGCATTGTTAATGCTTTTTGCCGGTTGGTTCCATTATCACAAAGCCGCCCCAAAATTGGCTTGGTTCCAAGATGTAGAATCTATGTTGAATCACCCCCCAAACACCCACCCAGACACACACATCCCTGATGTTAACTTTTCAAGTAGCTTGATATTGTATCATTTAACTTTTTACTACTTGCTCATATAATCGTACTTTTAAGTACACATGTATAAATGACTGATAGGATACATTTACTATGAATTTTGTTTGAAAATTATTCTCATGGTACTATGCAACACGTGATAGCATTTGCACTTTTCTATGTGTGTGCGCCGTATAGGTATTGTATCATTTAACTTTTTACTATTTGCTCTTATCGCACTTTTAAGTACACATGTATATGTGACTGATAGGAAAAGTTTACTATGCATTTTGTTTGAAAATTATTCTCATGGTACTATGCAACACGTGGCATTTGCACTTTTCTATTGTGTGTGCGCCGTATAGGAAAAATTTATGGTGTAATATAAAATTTACACCTACTTGTAGAAACACATGATGACCCAATTCATTATGATGTACACTCAACTCATGTGGGTTTGAAAATTATGGAACCAAACATTGATACAAGATGGATTAAAATGTGGAAGGATAAGTTGGAACAAGGTGATGATTTCATGGCGAGATAGTCAGAAAACAAGGAGAGAGATCTTGCTCTTTCACTACCTCCCCTGTTTCCTTTTTGTCTCGATCACTTGCTAGCCAGAAACAGTCTCAAGGTTTCAATTTAGTTTCAATTCATCATTTTCATTTTGCACAGTTCAAGTCATGATATCTAGGATGACTTGTCTAAATATGAAGGAAGGAAGACGAGCAGGCAAAAAAAAAAACAGATTGGGCTGAGTCTTTTGCACATGACTGCAGCTAATCAATTCAACAACTTTGAATATGACTCTGGTACTTTTTCTATCTTTATAGCAGTTGCTTAAACTTACTTGTTTTGAGGTGATGAAATCTAGTGATAGTCACAGTAAGATCAGCTTTCTGTTAGTTGACAGATAAACCTGTTACTAGAATAGACATTGAATTGCACAATATCAAAGACGAGTTACTTGCTCTGTGGTTGGTTTCATAGGGAGTGCAGTTGCATAAACTTGTGATATAATTCTCTCATAACACTCTTTTGTTAACCTGGGCATGCAGGTATTGGTTATCTGTTGGGCGCAACCCTCAGACCCTGCCCAACGCATCCTCTTCAGGGCAGGGGTCCTACCACCGCCACCGATGCTTGCCATGGCCCGCAAAGGTGGGCCCCGTGATACCCGACCCATCAACCCTATGACTGGCCGCTACCTGACGCCTAAGAGCACTGAAGCTGGTGAACAACCAAAAGATGAGGAAGGCAAAGAGGGTGCAGGTGCTGAATGCTGAACTGACAAACTCTAGCTTTAAGACCCATGGGGATGTACTGAGAGTGACATTAGAAATGACAGAGTTACAAATGTTATAAATCTAATTTTTGATGAATATTTATGCCTGGCATTCTTTTTTCGATCTGGTTCTTCCAGCAGTCAGTTTCAGAGTTTCTTGATGTTTTGAGCTGTTGCATGCTATGTTTCATGTATTTGTGGGAAGTTGCATGTAGATCACTGTTCTGATCAATAATTCGATTTGGTTACAGTGTTTCCTCGACGTTCATAGGGAGATTAAATGCACTTGAAGTTATGTATGTATTGTACACATATGGCTTGGAGTCAAGAGCAAGTAATTTATGCAGGGAGATGAATTGGTGTTGGTCTAATAAGCAGCAGGTATGGAAGATTCTGATTTAAGCAGGTACTGACCATGCCTCAAATCATACCTCATATATTTATCATCCATTCATCTCAGCATTTTTGGAAGAGTTTAGTTGACATACAAATAGAGGTGCAAACGGATCGGATACTGCATTTATGATTTTACCATATTTGCATCCGCTAACCAATCACGGATGCAAATATGGTTTGGTTAGGAAAAATCATATCTGTATCCGACAAAATCTGATGTGGCTACATATCAGATACAGAGGGAAACATATTTGCTAAATGGATATCAGATCATTATATCACCATGCATCATCTACTTATTTTCAATTTTACTTATTCGATTCTGGGAACTGAGTTATCTAGCATACTGTTTGGTTGTCGTAACTGGCCGTAATTCTTAATTGTAATTGGTAAAATCTTTTACAATTGTAAATGAGTTACATGTATGTAAATTTTACGGTGTTTGGTTGGTAATATAAAATTGTAAAGTGGGAAAGTGTATTGTATTTTACGGTGTTTGGTTGTCGTAATGTATAAGTCGTAAGTGAAAAAGTTGACCACAAAATTAACTATTTGGTGATTTTAAAAGTTTTAATACTGCAATAAATATTAAAAAAGTTAAATCTTAAAAATTTTAATATTAATATAAAAAAATATTACAAATTTGTATGACCACAAAATTAACTGTAACTGGACTGTAAGTGAGTGGTAACTGGGTTGCAAGTGAGTGTTAGTTGAGTTACGTAAGTCTTTTACGAATTACGGTCCAAACAAACGCCGTAATTGTAACTGAGTAGTAAGTCATTTACGAATTACGGAGTTTTACGCGAAACAAACGGCCCCTAACAAACATGCTAGTAGTAGGTATGATGAACTAATTATGGGATTATTCTGCATTTCACAGTGCAAAGTGGAAAAGGTATACTCTGCTCTTTCTCTCTCTCTCTCTCACACACACACACACACACACACACACACACTAAAGACAAAAGAGAAAGAATAAAGAAACATATACAAAAAAGGTTGAACAGGAGTCGGGTCTTAGCAAAGCGGATCGGGTCGTTCAGGTGCCAGATCCGTCCTTGTTCGGATACGGACAGTTTGGGGATAAAGGTTTTAGGTCCTTGTGGAGACTTTGGGATAAGGTTTTAGGTCCTTGTTCAGATACGGACGCATTGGGGATAAGGTTTTAGAGTTCTTGCGTGCATAAAAAGATAATGAGTGAGAGAGGGCTGAAGCCTGAAGGTAGAGAGAATCAGCAAGGTGCAGCTTGATTTCATCTTCTTCATCTCTCTTTGAGGCCCAGTCGGAATCCAAGATGGCGGTGAAGATTCGATTGGCGAGACTTGGGTGCAAGCACAGTCCCTTCTATCGACTCGTGGCGGCCGATAGCAAGTCATGGAGAGATGGCAAGCAGCTCGAAGTCCTCGGCCATTACAGTCCCCTTCCAGGTTCCCTCTTCTGCTAATTTCTAGCTATTTTACTCAGTGCCCACCTTGATATTTTGATTGTAGGTGGCATCTCTGCACTAAAAATCTCATGTTGTTGCTCAAATGATGCTTGTTTCAGGCAAGGATGGTGAGAAGCAATTGGGGCTGAAAGTTGACAGAGTCAAGTAAGCTCTTCTCTTTGATTTTTGATTGTTTACTTTAAAGATTTGATTTGATTTTTTTTTTTTATGTTATTTAAGTGTTATGTTGATAATTGCTCAAGTTTTTTTTCCTGTGTAATTCACACACATCCAGTTTCATAATACAAGTGTCTGCTTCATATCTCAAAGTGACGAGTAGGTTGTTTCATGATTGTGCTATTAATATGTTTTTATCTTCTTTATGTTTGAATTAGAACGAGAATGTTTCTGCAAATTGCAATCTCGTGGCTGCTAACTCTTCCAACTTTGGGGTGTGATATGGTCTTCAAAATGCTGTTTAGATCAACTGTTTAAAATGACATGCCAAGAACACAAATGTGGTAGATCAATCTTAGGAGTTGCACCGTTGGAATGTTAATTGATGGATACTCAAATGAGATGGCGGGTCTAGTCATGCCCGATAGAAGCCAAGTTTCCTTTGGATTGGTAGCAACACTAGTGTTACCTGAGTACATCATGTTTCAATTTCTTGATGTGTTGGACATTTGACCCTCAGATGGCACTTTTACGACGAATGAAATGATCATGTCAAGACGATATTGCCCTTCCACATCAATGTCAATGGTCGTGAACTAGGGAACATTAGTCCTCAATCATGTAAATTAAAAATCTGAGTTAATTAAATTATAGACCCAATGCTTATAATGGTTGATCAATACATACTCTTATATGCATACACCATCTATGTAACACAACTGTCTCCATATGTCAAAATTTTTGGAAGTATGCCATCTCAGGATGCTCGCGCATTTGACACCAGTGTCCATGAAAACAAAATTTAAAGGTTTAATGGTGATGTGGAATAATAGTGATCCAGTAGGTCGGGATCAAGCTGTCGGAAGTCCTCCTCAGTAATTCAACAATTTTCTGAATCAGGTCTTCCTTTTCATTTTATAAGATAGCGTCGCATCCCTCCATCTCTAATAGAGACGATCTGATCATCCAAGATAGAATCTATATTTTCTATTGTATGGGGTAATTTAGGAGGAAGTGGAGGTAGTGGGGGCTCTCAGAAAGAAGGTTCTGCGTAGGCTCATCCACGAATGGATCAGAAGGGGTATCAAAAGTATCTCTATATGGAACCAAGTTCTCAACATTAAAAGTGCAACTGATGCCAAAGTCCAGTGAGTGGTCCACCACATAAGCATTTGAATTGATTTTCTTGAGGATTTGGAAAGTCCCTGCATGTGTAACTTCTTCACGGTTCCCAGAGGAAACCGCTCGGGTCTCATGCGAACCATCACATTATCACCAACATTAAATGTCCTTAATTTGCGATGTAAATCTGTAGAAACTTTATAATCACCATTATTTTTTATTATTTTCTCTCTGCTCTCCTCATGTAATGCACGTTTATGGGATGCAAATGCTAATGCAGAATCTGATACCCTAGAATGATGATGAGTCATGGGAATTAAATCAATTGGTTGTCTAGGTTTAAATCTAGTTACTATTTCAAAAGATTAAGACCCGTAGACCTATTGACAGAACCATTGTATGCAAATTCGGCCATAGGCAAAATGAGATCCCAAGTTTTTAAATTTTCCCCAACAAGATACCTAAGGAGATTTCCTAGAGTCCTGTTTACTATCTCGGTTTGGCCATCTGTTTGTGCATGAAAAGCTATCGAGAATTTTAATTTGTTTCCCATCTTGTGCCAAAGTGTTTGCCAGAAGTAGCTAACAAACTTAACGTTCCAATTAAACACCATAGTTTTGGGCAAACCATGTAACTTGATGACGTTATCAAAGAACATGACAGCTACGCGAGACACATCTGAGTCGTGCCTCTTCTGATTTTTTTGTAACCCTAATATGAAATCTAGGCTCACGTCTTATCAAGGGCAATTGGGCACAGGGAGAGGAGTGTAAGGTCTGGCAATCTGTTTTTGTTGCTTGGCTAGTTGACACCTGCCACACTGGCCAATAATTTTAGCGACATCCTTCTTCAGACTCGGCCAATAGAATCGGTATTCAATAACTTCAATTGTTTTATTCTGACTGAAATGTCCAGTCAGACCTCTAACATGTATTTTCCAAGAGATAAAATCTCCGCGGGACGTACGAGAAATACATAGCTTACTGAATCTTAATAGATAACCGTCTTGTAGCAGAAATCTGTCTATTTCACGAGTGGAGCCGTCCGGTAACATGACGTAAATTTTTTCAAAGTCAGAGCACGAGTCATATTCCTCCCTCATTCTCTCGAACCCAATCACTTCTGCACTCATAGCTACCCAAATCATAACACATCGACTGAGTGCAGCAGCGACCTTATTCTCAACTCCCGCCTTGTGTTTTGTGTAATCCTGGAGAAACTCTACCTATTTACTGTGTCTCGTATTTAGCCTCTTCTGAGAGTTGATGTACTTCAGTGTTTCATGATCCAAATACAATACGAACTCCTGCGGTGATAGATAATGCCTCCAATTACGCAAGACCTGCATAACCGCATAAAATTCTTGTCATACGTGGAAGTATCGCTGTCGGGCGTCATTTAATTTTTTACTGAAATAAAAACATGATAGTTTTCTTGACTCAACATACCACCTATTGTCGTCCCGATGCGTCATATGTTACTTCAAACGCCTTCGAAAAGTCAAGGGCCCATAATAGGAGCTTTAGTCATCATCCTCTTAATTTCTACAAAAGCCTTGGTGGCGGCAGAAGTCCACTAGAATCTCTCGCTCTTCAGACAGTCGATTATAGTGTCATAATAGCACTAAAGTTCTTTATGAACCGACGGTAGAAAGTGGCTAATCCATGAAAACTTCTGACTTCCCTAATCGTTCGGGGTTGTGGTCGCTCGGTGATTGCTTTCACCTTCTTAGGGTCCGCGGAGACTCCCTCGGATGAAACTACAAATTCTAGGAAGACCACCCTGTCTGTACAGAAAGCATACTTCTTCGGATTTGCATAAACTTCTCAACTTAGAGTATGCGGAGGACTTGCCTCAAATGGTCCATATGTTGTTTCTGAATTCGGCTGTAAATCAGTATAGCGTCAAAGCATACCACTACGAAATTACTGATAAATGGCCAAAACAATTGAGTCATTACTCTCATGAAGATGCTAGGAGCATTGACAGCCCAAAGGGCATAACCAACCATTCATACAGCCCGTCTTTAGTTTTAAATGCAGTTTTCCATTCGTCCCCTGGCCAGATTCTAATTTGCTAGTACCCACTCTTAAGACCAATTTTAGAGATTGTGACACCTGACATTTGATCCAGCATATCTTCAAGATGGGGAATGGGAAAGCAATACTTGAAAGTGATCTTGTTCATGGCGCGACTATCCACACACATACGCCGTGTACCATCCTTCTTTAGCGCCAAGAGTTCAGGAACTGCACACGGGCTCAAACTCTCTTTGATGAAGCTTGTCAAATAACTCTCCTACCTGCCGTTGTAACTCTGCATGTTCCGTAGGGTTCATTCTGTAGTGGGGCAGGTTTGGCAAAGTTGCTCTTGAGACTAAGTCAATAGCATGTTGAATATCTCGCGTGGGAGGCAACTCACCTGCGGATCTTGTGAGAGGATTTCAGAGAACTCTTTCAGGATTGGTTTAATGTGCTCGGGGATCTGCACCTCGATCTTTCAATCAGCCTCTTGAGGGACGAGTGCATAACAAGTAGAACCCTCATGCAAACTTTTTTCAATTTGATTGTGACTAATCAAATTCATTACCTTTTACCTTTGCCCTTATCACCCTTTTTTTCAGGAGTTAGGACATCCACTTTGTCTTTGCCTTTGTCAACCCTTTTTCTCGGGTTGGTGGTTTCGATTGATTCAACATAATCTTCACTCTTTTTTCGTTATGGACGAATGAATATTGGTTGGTACGTCCTTATATGGTCACATCTAAGTCGAACAACCATGGTCGACCCAAAATGTATAACCAACATCCATGGATAGTATGTCCCACCACATATTATCTGTGTACGTGGCAAACTGTATGAGAATTTGATATCTCTCCTAAACATCTATGGATGTAATGTCGATCCATGTGGCATTTTAGGGGGTTTGGATGCTTTACCACTCTCATCCCCAAGGTAGTGATTAGTGATTAACTTTGACGCAACATCATTGATGTAACTGCCACTATCCACTATTACCTTGCAGCTTTTGTTGTCAATTTTTTGTAAGTTTGAAATATGGCAGTCCTTCTCCAGTCGTTGAGTGGCTCGAACTGGGCTAAAGTACACCTAACCACCCCTAATTGGGTTCAACCTACACTAAGAGGTAGGCCCGTCACTTTCACAGTTCTGATGCGCCCTTGAATTCATACTCTTCGACAGAGGCATCCGAGTCATCATCTTGTTGGTGCACAACCACTTCTCCATCATCCTCTTCTTCTATATCTTCAATGGAGACTTTCACGAAAAGGGTTTTAGTTTGACTCGGACACTGGTTGGCAAGGTATCCATATCCTTGACACCTATAGCATTAGGTCTTTGGGTTGACCTTTCCTGGTTCACAAACCGTTCTCCTTCGGAGGTAATTGGTTTTACACCAGAAGGACCTGCAATTTTGACGCTAGAGGAACTAGAAGCAGGCTTGCTAGGGGCATGAAGAGGTCAGCTAAAGCTTGGCTTACTAGTAGTGGCGGTTTTAGAGTTATCCCTAAAAAGTTCGATGAAAATAGGATCCTCTAGACTCATCTAAATCAGTGACTAGCTGATATGCCTGTTCTAGAGTCGTGATACCTTGAGCGACGAGCTCTTGGCGATGATCATCCTTAAGACCGGACCTAGACCTAGATAGGGTCTGTTTGGGAGACTCTAACTCGATCACTCCACATCGATTTAAATATTCATCAAATTTAACATGTAACTGATGGCTGACTTATTCCCTTGAGTCCATCGATTTCACTTGTCTAATAATTGCTGTCTGAATGACGGTGGGACGTATTTTAACATAACCTTCTCTTTCATGCCTTCCCAAATTTCCACCGGGTCTTCCCTTATGTACATTATCATTCTCTCAAAGTTTTCCCATACTGTCCCGCTTGTGCCGTTAGTTTCATCACGGCCAATCGAATCTTTCTTGACTCAGACATGTGTTGACACTCGAAAAAGACAGAACGCCTGCATTCATCTTCAACCGGTCTGAACGACGTCTAACTTATCGACATCTACAAAAGATAAGTCGAAAACAAGCTGATGACCAGAGACAAGGCAGCAACATGGACATTACTAATCCAGTAAAGAAGATAGGAAACCAAGTCGCCTTTGAAGTGACCCAAGCAGGTCTAAGCCACTAAGTTAACTCAATACTTACCCTGGCATTATCCCAAAGTAAGCTTCATAGCTCCGTATGGAGCTAACTTCGCCTAAGCTTGGTTGGTAGCCTCACTTTGAGGCTAACTATTAGCTTTGCCTGAAGCTTCCCATTTCGCCCCGCCAGAGGCTGATCTAGGAGCTTCGCATCAGAAGTCTTATCCCTAGCTGAGTCATAGCTCCGCTATGAGCTGGGTCTCAGCTTCGCACGAGGCTCTGAAGGTAACTTCGCCTGAAGGTATGAGCTAAGTCTTAAGCTTCGCATAATCTAGCTTCGTATGATTTAGCTTCACATGATCTAGCTCCGCAGTGAGCTTTGTCAGGTCATCAAATTGACCGTTTCAAAATCCCACGAGGGATTAATGGGTGAACTCCATTAATTTAGTGGGATTAACGCTACTTTAAGTGGACGGTTACAGCCGCCCACTTCGTCCCACATTAAGTGGAGACAATTAAGCCATAACGGCAAGAGGACGTTCGCACAAACCCTCCTAGCTTCGCCAGAAGCTCGCAAAAGCTCGCGGCCAGGTCATTTGCAAGTCTCGCGCGAAGCTAAAGACTGATTCAGCTTTGCTGAATTCAAGGGGCGATTACACCCCATATTTGCTATAAAAAGGTCCCTTGCTGAGTCAGAGGGGGCACACACGGACAGAGAGATTGGCTTAGAGAGAGCAGAATTCCTAGTAAGAGGGCTCTACTGATCTTCTGTTCTCCGATTCCCCGAACCAAGCGAGAAGGGAGTCTTATTAGGGGCAGTTCAATCACCTGATCGATTGTATCGTCAAAGGGATAAAGTGATCGCGCGTTGTTCAGATTCTTACCGGCACATTTTCTCAGAAATTTCAAAAGGGATCTACTTGTAATTCTTCTTTTTTATTACTTATAATTTCGCTCCTCGATCCCTTTTTGTAAGTTTTCTCTTTCGCAAATCCATAGAAACATGTCATGCCAACGGAAATATCGATCCATAGCCAACTGCCAGTTTATATAAACCTGAGGATTCAAGCGTCCGTTAAGGAAGGAGCATCGACTTTAACGCTTTTGATATACTGGGCATCAACGTCTGCTGTATTGTAGGGTTGAACTCGCTCTCGACTGAGTGATCTATTGCTGTTTCGAGAATTTTCCTCCTCTGTGGTTATCCTTCGATTAGTTTAAAGCCTATTAAGTCAGGCTGCTAGACCCCTACAATTGGCATCAACCTTATCCTAACTTTTTGTAGCTGCTGGTCCATCTTTTCTATCTTGTCAATGAGTGTGTTAAGTGTGTCATGAATGCTAGGGTCCATTGGTGTCGAACTTTCTCCTACAGAAAAAGTTCTACCACTTCTAGTAGGCCTGTAAGATTCTAGCTGATCCTAAATGCAAACTGTCATATGATGAAATGTATGTTATGCAGGAGTCAGAGATTAGATTATTGAAAGATAATATCAATTCTAAGCTTTGTAGATTAACACGTGATTAAGAAAATATAATGTGACAAAGACACGTGCTAGTACAGTTAATTCCAAGTTGAGTTAAGTAACCACAAATTTAGATTAATTTAGTTGCACAATTAATATTAAGTCAGATTACCACGCAAGGTCAGAATCACACAACTCACTATTTAATGGGCAACAATCAATAAGTTCTACCTCGACAGATTGGAATAGTTAGCTATCTCAATTAAGTAGCATGAATAACTGAACGAAATATTCAAAGTTACTTGGAGGCGACCGAGGCTCAAATCTGAACGTGACTGCTGTAAAGGCTTGGTACTGGTCGTCACGAATCCGCTGCCTCGAAAATGACTCGATTTGGATTTGAAACGAGCCTTAAACGGCCTTCAGACGCACTACTTTGCTTCTGGACTGAGTCAGAACTTCGCTAGACTGAGTTAGAACTGTTCTGGACTGAGTTAACTCAGCAGAACAACTCAGACGATGACGTCAGCCGTGATGTCACTTAAATGGGTTTGCGGGTCCGGGTATCGTTGGGTCGAACGGTCGAGATCCGAACTACTTCTTTAAAAGCGAACGGGTTTAGCCTTTAGGGACCTGTTCACTCTCACCAGTTCACCCCTTTCTCCCCTTCGATCTTGGCTAGGGCTTGGCGGCAATCAACGGCGGACTCTAGCTCCGGGGATGGCGGCGATGGAGGTTTGGCAGCGCGACTAGGTCAGAGGAGCTGACCCAGCGACTCGCAGGGTGTGAAAAGACCCAACGAGGACGGGAATGGTTGAAGAGCCCCTGGAAGCTTTGATTGAAGCTCGGGAAATTCCGACGATGCCTTGGAAGCTTCGATCGAGGTTCAAGAAGTTCTGATGAGGCCTTGGAGGCTTCGATTCACCCCGATCTGCTCTGATTATGTCAGCAAAGGCGTGTGAAGGGGTTCCGTCTTAGTCGGCAGTGTTGGTGAAGCTAGGATTTGGCGTCGGAGGTGGATGTTGTGGATGGTTATGGGGATGTCGTCGATGGTTGAAGACGGCGTCAAGGAGCAGAGAGACTGAGATGGTGGCGGAGGCGTGTCGATGGTGGCGGCAGGATTTGGAGGAAGCGGCGATGGGATTTGGAGGGATAAAAATTGATGATGAATGAACATGTCGATTTGAAATTTTCGGGCTATTTCGATGAGAAAATTTGGGAATTTTTACAGTGTTTTTTTTAATGGACCTGGGATCTAGATCTGGGATTGGTATAGGGGAAGATTTGGAACATGAGGAAAATTTTGAAGGGAATTGAAAATCAGGGCTCTGATACCAAATGATGTAAACTAACCTAGATCACAATCACCTTCAAATCATAACCGAAATTTGAAATTTAAAGCAGAAAAGGACTTCGAGTTTTCACCTCTTACGCGGGCTTCTCACCCAAAATTCGAGAGTAAATAAACTCAAGAATTAAACCAGATAATTTGAGAAAATTTTTAATCATTCAATAATTCAAAAGAACTAGTCAAGGAGTCTTTTATAGGCTTTACAAGAAATGAGCTAAAAGAATAACCGATGTGGTACTAAACGCCACAAAAGAACACCTGCTACATCAGCTAAAAAAAAACATGAAACAAGTCTAAAATAAAATTAGGCTAAAATTAAAGAATTGTACTACGCCGCTTCCTGAAATAGACGCGATCGAATTGCCCCCTAAGCGGCGTGATGTCCTCATCATTGACAGGCTGAACTTGACTCCGAGCATAGCCTAATACAAGCCTTGATGAGCCAAGCTCGACATTAGCTGAGCTGAGTACGTCATCTCAAGCTTGTTCTTTCTGTTAGTGCATTTTTATTTTTTTTTGTTCAGGCTTTGCTCGTGTAGATTATAGAATGGGTCCATGAGCTTTTACCAAGCCGATCCAGGCCAAGCCTTGAGCTTCCAATGTCTAGCAGATCTTGTTATCGTCAAGGCCTGGATTTATCATTCCACAGCATGTTTTTTGTTGGGTAAATGTACATGTCAAGGTTGTTTCATTGAAATTGTTAACACTACAGTAATTTAATTTATCTAATTAGTTTGGAGCAATTATAAGTTATGGTGTAAAGGAATTACTGTCAACAATGGAACCAAACACGCATGATACCTTGTGAATATGTGGAGGATATGTTGGAATAAGGAGAGATAGAAGAGTTGATGATAAGGCAAGTAAAAATATATAAAGAAATCCAGTTTCTATCTCTTTCTTTCTTTTTCCTGTTTTCTTTTCTTCTTATCTCTTGTTGCAACCAGACAATCTTAAGATTTCAGTTCATTTATTTCATTCACTCCATACTAAGCAATGATACTCGTGTAAACAAACTGGATATTGGCATCCAGAACTTATTCTCTAGTTGCAGCTCTGTTGGATGACACTATGCTATTTTATTCTTTTCACAATTGTTAATTTTGACAAGTAATGCTATTTTTAGCCTTCTCTAGTTGCTATTTGGTCCTCTTACAATACTCCTAGTAACGAAATCTTAAGATACAATAAGTTATTGTCCTTTCGGGTAATTGATATAAAACCTGTATCACTCTGAATAGATATTGACACATTGTAATGTTGTAATTCACAAGGGATCAAGTGTTTACCCTGAACATGCATTGAAACATATAACTCAAAGAGGAGTTAATTGCTCCATTTTCAGTTACTAGTTCATCGAGACATGTTGCACAATAAACTGTTTATCATCTTTCTGAGCACTTTCGCCTTCTGCACACCATGCAGCTACTGGCTATCTGTTGGTGCGCAATTGTCAGAGCCCATGGAGCGCATCCTCGTCAGAGCAGGTATCCTACCACCGCCGCCAACAGTTACTGTGGCCCATAAAGGTGAGGTCCATGATGTTGGAGCAACTGACCTAGCGGCTAGCTGTTTCGCGATGCCTGAGAGCACTTAAACCAATGACCAACGAAATGGGGAAGAAGGTGGAGAGAGGCTATCTGCTGATAACAACATCAGAAATGAAGAGTTACACAAATGTAAAACCTAATTTCTTATGAATGTTATGCTCGAAAATATGTTTTGATTCGATGTGTCAAGTTAGCTGGGTTTTTTTCCTGAACTTTTTGAGTTTCAAGCTAGTGTATGCAATACATTTCATATTTTTCCTGCATATTACACAGGATCTGTGATGAACATGTTTTCTAGCATATCACACAGTTTCCTTGTGTTAATTGTTGGAATATGAAGAATATAAATGTGAATCTACGAGTTGAATTATGGCGAGATCTGTTGATCGAATCAATTGGATGATGGTTGGAGTGTGTTCTCCTTCCATTGGGGATGAATGTGGTATATTCACATGTTCAATTCCGACTTCGAATGAATGAGATATTCAAGTCTAAAAATTGCCTAATTTAAAGTAAAAATGGGACTAAAGGTAGCTAAAAGCATTTAGTCTCACATAGGCCGTGGGATGGAAGTTCATGGTGTTTAAATAGAGAAAATTGAGAACAAAGGGCGTGTCCTTTGGGTACTTGGAGTTTTCGCGCGCGATTGGGAGGGAACTATGCCCGCACATGCGCGCGCGCACCGCCACTGGCGGCGGCGGCGGCCGGCTCGGGTCCGGGCCTGGGTTCGGGTTCGGGTTCCCTACCCGCCTGATTCTTTTTGAATAAGGTCTCACGGGTATGGGTTGCGAGCATACCCGCTCCGCTCCGCTCCGCTCTGCTCCGGATCCGACCCGCCAACGGAAGACTGTTGGAATGCCAATAGTTGCGACTGTTGGACTACCAACAGTCCCGCTCCGCTCCGCTCCGGATCCCCCGCCAACGGAACACTGTTGGAATGTCAATAGTTGCGACTGTTGGACTACCAACAGTTGTGACTATTGGGTGCGTCAGTTGGACAGCCAACTGTTGGGTCGAAAGGTTGCAACCTTTCGTTGGGTTCAGACCCGTTGGCCCCTCCTGGAGCGCTATAAATAGCGCTCCGATCTCTCAATTGATAAACACCAACAACAGCTAGAAATATATATATATCTCTCTCTCTCAGAGTTCTGAAGCAAGTTCTGAACTGGCAGTGGAGTTCTGAAGCTACTTCTAGCGAGAAGTGGGAAATCCGTAACTCGGTTTCCGAAGCGACTTCCAAAGAAGATTCTGCAAAAATTCGTTCTGAAAGAGGGCTCAGAAAATTCAACAGATTCTTTTATAGAATTGTTGTCTGAATCTGGGACTTCTGAAGAAGAATATTCTTCAACCTTCCTTCGTCCTCAACAGTGGGTGCTACTCCAAAGTAAAGGCAAATATTCATTCGAAATTTGTCCTTGTCCCGCTGCTTCAGCGATCCTGTGAAGGTACTAGTTGACTACGGTTCGACCGTACGGTGATTTGGCAGTGCTATTCAAATACCGTGAAGGAGTGTTGTATCTTGGGAGACCAGCGTCCAATAACCCGTTAGCACCGGTGCGGGAGACGTAATTGTCTTAAGGAGATTCGCTCTAAAAGCGTACCTCACTCCAAATACTGTATAAGTGAATTCATTTCTTTATACAGGGGATATACTTAATAGTATATCGAGACTGATTTATATCAGCTTAATTGGTGTTTAACCAAGGAAGGAAATTGAAAGGTGGTTCTTAAATTAAGGAACGTTCTATTGAACGAAAAACCTCCCACCTGATATTTGCCGACCTGGCCAATTAGATTGTTATATTTCAGTGATCTTGAATAGTTGTCAGATTGATTCCTGTTAAGCAGAAACCAACAATCTTAAGACAATTACGTATTGAAGTTTCTTACTTCTATTCTGCTTGAACTTGCAGAAAATGTCTGAGACTAATCAAGATAGCTCTAGTAAGGCACCAAACATGCTGCTACAAGCTTTGATGCCTACTCCACTTCCTAACCCGAAGCCGGAGAAGCCAGGAAAATTTGATGGCACAGAATTCAAGAGGTGGCAACAGAAGATGCTCTTCTACTTGACCACTCTTCATCTGGCCAGATTCCTGCAAGAAGATCCACCAGAGCCTGCAACTGATGCATGGACTCAATGTGACTTCCTTTGCCGAAATATTTTAAATGGATCACAACGGCAAAGAAGTTATGGGCCAGTCTTGACAAGAAATACAAGACTGAGGATGCTGGTACCAAGAAGTTCGTCGTAGGACGATTTCTGGAGTACAAAATGGTGGACAGCAAGACTGTAATCAGTCAGGTGCAAGAGTTCCAACTTATCTTGCACGAGATAGAAGCCGAAGGTATGATCCTACCTGAAACATTTAAGGTTGCTACTATCGTGGAGAAACTCCCACCTGCGTGGAGAGATTTCAAGAACTACCTGAAGCACAAGCGAAAGGAGTTGAAGTTGGAAAATCTCATTGTGAGGCTTCGAATCGAGGAGGACAACAGAAAGTCCGAGAAAAGGAGCAATAAGAACTCCTACGAAGCAAAAGCCAATGTGATCGAAGACTCAAAGGGGAAAGCGTCTACTTCCAAAGGCTTAAAGCGGAAGAAGACTCCCAGGGTTACAAAGGTAAGGTCCAAGAAGGCAAGAACATGCGCCTCAAAAAGAACAAGAAGAGCCATCCACAGGCAAACTTGACCGATCATGAGTCGCCAAGCCTTTCAGCTGTGGTGTCAAAAGTGAATCTGACAACCAACAATAAGGATTGGTGGGTAGACACTGGGGCTACTCGGCACATCTGCTCTGAGAAATTTATTATTCTCTGAATATCAAATACTAGAGCAAGATGAGCAACTATTCATGGGAAACTCAGCCGTATCAAAGGTTGAAGGAAAAGACAAGGTCATCCTGAAGTGGACATCGAGGAAAGAGCTTACTCTGAACGATGTGCTACATGTTCCAGATATTCGCAAGAATCTGATATCTGGATCAATACTCAGTAAGAAAGGATTTAGAATGGTTTTTGAATCAGATAAATTTGTACTTACTAAGGGAGGGATGTATGTGGGAAAGGGTTATCTTGTTGATGGACTTTTTAAAGCCAATGTTGCAGTGGTTGATAAAAAGTCTGTGTATTTGTACCCGAAGCTTATAAATAAAGGAAAATCTTCTGTTTATTTGCTTGAGTCTCCTATTTTGTGGCATGCTAGATTAGGGTATGTAAATTACAAGTCATTAAAGAACTTGTCTAATCTGGGATATATTCCTAACTCAACTTGGAAGAAATTCGCAAGTGTGAGATTTGCGTTGAGGCCAAGTTGGCGAAAAATTCATTTCACTCAATTGATCGAAATACAGAACCTTTAGGGTTAATTCATAACGATCTGTGTGACTTGAAGTTTATGCCAACTAGAGGCGGTAAAAAGTATTTTATTACTTTTATTGATGACTGTACAAGATACTGTTATGTGTATCTTTTAAACAGTAAGGATGAGGCAATAAATATGTTTATAACATATAAAGCCGAAGTTGAGAATCAACTCAACAAGAAAATCAAGATTCTAAAATCCGATAGAGGCGGGATATGAATCAAATGATTTTAGTGAGTTATGTGCTAATTTTGGTATAATCCATCAAACAACAGCACATACACTCCTCAGCAAAATGGAATTGCTGAACGGAAGAACAGAAACTTTGAAGGAGATGGTTAATTCCATGCTTGTAAGTTCTGGAGCTCCGCAGAACTTGTGGGGGGAAGCTCTATTAACTGCAAATTATATCTAAATAGAGTACCCCACAAGAAACTTGGTCTTATACCATTTGAGTTATGGCATGGAAGGACACCTTCGTACCATTACCTCAAAATGTGGGGTGCCTTGCAAAGGTATTAGCACCATTACCTAAAAAGACTAAGTTGGGAGCAAAAACTATGGACTGCATATTCATAGGCTATGCCTTGAATAGTAGTGCCTACAGATTTCTGGTTCATAAATCAGAAATACCAGATATTCATGTAAACATGATTATCGAATCTAGAGATGCTGTGTTCTTTGAAAATATTTTTCCATATAAACGGGAATAGATAAGACTTCTGGGAAAAAAAAACACATGAGATGACCTTCAGGGACGAAAGCCCCGAGGAACCAATTGTTAATGCGGAAACTAAACCAAGAAGAAGTCAGAGATCTAGAATCTCAAATATTTTGGTCCGGATTTCATAGCATACGCTATTGAAAGCGAGCCTCAAACATTTAAAGAGGCTATGTCAACCCCAGAAGCACAAATGTGGAAAGAAGCTATAAATAGCGAAATAGAATCCATACTAAGTAATCATACTTGGGAATTGGTAAACTTGCCTCCTGACAGTAAACAATTGGGTGTAAGTGGATTTTCAAACGAAAATTAAAACCCGATGGATCTATCGATAAGTACAAGGCTATTAGTAGCCAAGGGTTATCGACAAAAGAAGGACTTGACTACTTCGATACTTATTCACCAGTAACAAGAATAACGTCCATTCGGATGTTGATTGCAATTGCAGTATTGCATAACATAGATATCCATCAAATGGATGTCAAGACTGCATTCTTAAATGGTGAATTAAACGAAGAGATATATATGGAGCAACCTGAAGGATTTATAGTCAAGGGCCAATAACACAAGGTGTGTAAATTGGTAAAATCCTTATACGGTCTAAAGCAGGCTCCAAAACAATGGCATGAGAAATTTGATAGTGTCATGATCAAAGATGGATTCACTATCAATGAATGCGATAAGTGTATTTACACGAAAACAGTTGAAAATGCATGTATCATTGTTTGTCATTATGTAGACGACATGTTGATACTTGAGACTAATATTGAAATTATTAAGTCCACTAAAAGAATGTTATCCAACAGTTTTGACATGAAGGATCTGGGGGTTGCTGATGTAATTTTAGGAATTAAAATCACCAGAACACCAGATGGAATCAGTCTATCTCAATCTCACTACGTGGATAAGATGATAGAAAGATTCAAGGATCATGGGATAAAAGAGAATACAAATCCTTTTCTCTCACACGTCCACCTTCATAAGAATACAGGAACTGGAATACGCCAGTTGGAGTATTCTCAGATTATCGGAAGTCTAATGTATTTGATGAATTGCACTAGACCCGATATTGCTTACGCTGTAAGCAGGTTAAGCAGATACACTAGTAATCCTAGTGATCAACATTGGACTGCTCTACTACGAGTATTGGGTTACGTATCACATACCAAGGAATATGCCTTGAGATATGGACAGTATCCACCTGTACTTGAAGGATACAGTGATGCTAATTGATTGCAGATTCTGAGAAATCAAAATCAACTAGCGGATACGTATTTACTCTAGCAGGAGCAGCGGTATCTTGGAAATCTTCTAAGCAAACATGTATTGCCCGTTCCACTATGGAATCGGAATTCATAGCCTTAGATAAGGCTGGAGAAGAAGCAGAATGGCTTCGACAATTCTTAGAAGATATACCATTATGGCAAAAGCCAGTGCCCGCTATATGTATACACTGCGATAATCAAACAGCTATATCTAGGGCACAAAATGTTATATACAACGGTAAGTCTAGACATATTCGTCGTAGATATAATACCGTGAAGCAGTTGCTCTCAAATGGAATTATCTCTATTGACTTTGTATCGTCAAAGGATAATTTAGCGGATCCGCTTACTAAAGGTTTAAATAGAGAGCGTATAAACTGCGCATCGAGGGGAATGGGTCTAAAAGCCTAACCTTACCGAGTCAGCTTAATGGAAACCTCACTTAGCGACTGGAGATCCCACAGACTAAGTTCAAGAGGAAAAACTAGTTATGATTGACTCAGAAAGTAAGCACTTGGGAGCTTGACTCCAATCCATTCCTAAGGTGCACATAAGTGCTTTTCTACAAGTGGATTAAGGATAAGCTTAACGCTTTTAATGATGCCTATATCTTGTTACTAAACAAGTGGAGTAGAGTAGACTACTCTTAATAGGACGATCACCTATGTGAGTATAGAGTTGGGTCGGCTCTTTGGGAATTTCTATGAAGGCTGTTATTCCCTAAAGATACTCTCTGAAACCAAGAATGTCCAGGGCCAAAACGGACACAACCGAGAACCAAAGTTGATTTGGAAAGTCACTGTGTGAAGCTTGTTGACTTGGCTTACACTAACGGCTAACAGTTCAAGACCTAGTTCACTGATTAGCTAGTAAGTCCGATAAAGCTTTCGCTATGGAAGATTCAACCTTGTTCACCTATCCTGATGCAGTTTCTTTTCTAAAGTACCTTTCACAATAGAGTCAGTCTCTTTGTGTGTCATTTCCTTGAATCTCCATTCATTGTGGGGGATTGTTAGAATATGAAGAATATAAATGTGAATCTTCGAGTTGAATTATGGCGAGATCCGTTGATCGAATCAATTGGATGATGGTTGGAGTGTGTTCTCCTTCCATTGGGGATGAACGTGGTATATTCACATGTTCAATTCCGACTTCGAATGAATGAGATATTCAAGTCTAAAGATTGCCTAATTCAAAGCCAAAATGGGACTAAAGGTAGCTAAAAGCATTTAGTCCCACATTGGCCGTGGGATGGAAGTTCATGGTGTTTAAATAGAGAAAATTGAGAACAAAGGGCGTGCCCTTTGGGTACTTGGAGTTTTCGCGCGCGATTGGGAGGGAACTATGCCCGCACATGCGCGCGCGCACCGCCGCTGGCGGTGGCGGCGGCCGGCCGGGCTCGGGCTCGGGTCCGGTCTGAGTTCGGGTTCAGGTTCCCTACCCGACCTGATTTTTTTGAATTAGGTCTCATGGGTATGGTTTGCGAGCATACCCGCTCTGCTCCGCTCTGGATCCGACCCGCCAACGGAAGACTGTTGGAATGCAAATAGTTGCGACTGTTGGACTACCAACAGTTGTGACTGTTGGGTGCGTCAGTTGGACAGCCAACTGTTGGGTCGAAAGGTTGCAACCTTTCGTTGGGTTCAGACCCGTTGGCCCCTCCTGGAGCGCTATAAATAGCGCTCCGATCTCTCAATTGAAAAACACCAACAACAGCGAGAAATATATATATATATATATATATATATATATATATATATATATATATATATATATCTCAGAGTTCTGAAGTAAGTTCTGAACTGGCAGTGGAGTTCTGAAGCTACTTCCAGCGAGAAGTGGGAAATCCGTAACTCGGTTTCCGAAGCGACTTCCAAAGAAGATTCTGCAAAAATTCATTCTGAAAGAGGGCTCAGAAAATTCAACAGATTCTTTTATAGAATTGTTGTCTGAATCTGGGACTTCTGAAGAAGAATATTCTTCAACCTTCCTTCGTCCTCAATAGTGGGTGCTACTCTAAAGTAAAGGCAAATATTCATTCGAAATTTGTCCTTGTCCCGCTGCTTCAACGATCCTGTGAAGGTACTGGTTGACTACGGTTCGACCGTACGGTGATTTGGTAGTGCTATCCAAATACCGTGAAGGAGTGTTGTATCTTGGGAGACCAGCGTCCAATAACCCGTTAGCACCGGTGCGGGGGACGTAATTGTCTTAAGGAGATTCGCTCTAAAAGCATACCTCACTCCAAATACTGTATAAGTGAATTCATTTCTTTATATAGGGGATATACTTAACAGTATATCGAGACTGATTATATCAGTCTAATTGGTGTTTAACCAAGCAAGGAAATTGAAATGTGGTTCTTAAATTAAGGAACGTTCTATTGAACGGAAAACCTCCCACCTGATATTTGCCGACCTGGCCAATTAGATTGTTGATATTTCAGTGATCTTGAATAGTTGTCAGATTGATTCCTGTAAGAGCAAAACCAACAAATGAGTTGTGGTAAATACTGTGTGCATAGAGAGATAAGGTAAATCTTAAAATTCAGAATAAGGAGGCATCATGGATAGAAGTGATAATAAGATATTGTTGTAAAACTCCGAGAAATATAACACCAAAGCAGAGAATTTTAGAGACAGAGTAGAAGTAGGAATTCTTATTGATTTCTGAATTTGTGTGTACATTGAAATGAATCAGGAAGGGCCTATTTATAGGAAAACCTTGGGGGCACTATGCAGTCGCTTGCGTCATCGCTTGCATCAGCACATAGTAAACTCATTTATGGCGCACAGTGGATTTGACGGGGTGGGTAGCCATTGTCTTTTCTAAACACTCCCCCTTGGCTATCCACCATACATGATGTCTCATTAAAAACCTTACTAGGAAAACCCAGTGGGACAAAACCATAGCGAAGGAAAAAAGAGTACATCATCTCCGTATACGTGTTTTATGCTGCCTCGTTAAAAACCTTACCAGGAAAACCCTGTGGGACAAAACCATAGTAAGGGAAAAAGAGTGCAGCCACGTAAGCTCCCCCTCAAGTTGACATAAGTATTTCTTCTTCATAAATCTCGCTTATGACGCATCCCAATATCATGAATAAGCTTTCTGAAAGTTGTAGGGGGAAGCGCCTTTGTAAGAGATCTGCCACATTATCACTTGATCGGATATACTGAATATTAATTTTCTTATCCTTTTTAAGCTCTTGGCTGAATGAGAAGAACTTTGGGGGTATATGCTTGGTACGGTCGCTTTTGATGAATCCTTCCTTCATTTGAGCGACGCATGCAACATTGTCTTCAAACAGTATTGTTGGATCTCTGTTGACTGGTAATCCACAAGTTTCTTGGATGTGTTGAGTTACAGACCTTAGCCATACACATTCTCGGCTTGCTTCATGGAGTGCTATGACTTCAGCATGATTAGAAGAAGTGGCAATAAGTGTCTGCTTTGTGAACGCCAAGAGATCGCTGCACCCTCCACATGTGAATACATATCCTGTTTGAGACTTGGCTTTATGTGGATCTGACAAATAACCTGCATCTGCATAACCAGTTATTTCTTGTTTTGATCCTCTGGAATCAAACAAACCAAAGTTAGTTGTTCCTCGAAGATAACAAAATACATGTTTAATACCATTCCAATGTCTCCGTGTAGGAGATGAGCTAAATCTTGCTAATAAGTTAGTAGCAAATGCTATATCTGGTCGGGTACAATTAGCCAGATACATAAGAGCTCCAATTGCACTTAGGTATGGTACTTCAGGACCAAGAACCTCTTCATTATCTTCGCGAGGGCGAAATGGATTTTTTTTTCACATTCAATGATCTAACAACCATTGGAGTGCTCAAAGGGTTTGCTTTATCCATGTTAAAGCGTTTTAAGACCTTTTCAGTATAATTTGATTGATGCAAAAGTATTCCACTTTGAAAGTGCTCAATCTGTAAACCAATACAATATTTGGTTTTTCCAAGGTCTTTCATTTCAAATTCATTCTTTAAATATATCATTGCTTCTAGGATCTCTTTGTGAGTCCCAATAATATTTAAATCATCAACATATACAGCAATGATAATGAATCCGGATGTTGTTTTCTTTATAAAAACACATGGGCATATAGGATTATTTACATATCCTTCTTTTAATAAATACTCGCTTAAGCGATTATACCACATGCGCCCTGATTGTTTTAACCCATATAACGATCTTTGCAATTTGATCGAATATAATTCTTTGGGTTTTGAACTTAATGCTTCAGGCATCTTAAATCCTTCAGGGGTTTTCATATAAATATCGCTATCAAGCGACCCATATAAATAAGCTGTAACAACATCCATAAGACGCATTTCTAAATTTTTAGAAACTGCTAGGCTGATTAAATATCTAAACGTAATTGCATCCATTACTGGAGAATACGTTTCTTCATAATCAATTCCAGGTCTTTGCGAAAAACCTTGAGCAACAAGTCGAGCTTTATACCTCACAATCTCGTTTTTCTCGTTGCGTTTTCGTACAAAGACCCATTTGTATCCTACTGGCCTCACGGCTTCTGGCGTGAGGATAATAGGCCCAAATACTTTACGCTTATTAAGCGAACTCAATTCAGCCTGTATAGCGTCTTTCCACTTTGTCCAATCAGGTCTATTTTGACATTCAGTGACGGATCTTGGTTCAGGATCCTCACTTCCGTTAACAATATCACATGCTACGGAATAGGAAAATATTTCATCTATATTTTCCATCTTATTTCGATTCCATAATCCTCCTGTATTGACATATCAATAGAGATTTCATGATTTTCTATATCTTCAGGATTTTTCATCTCTTGATTTGTCTTATTTTGTGTTTCTTCTGGAACACATTCTTGCTTATTTTGTGTTTCTTCTGGAACACATTCTTACACATTGGGGTCATCGTGCTTATTTGCTCCTTTTCTTTTTCGAGGATTTTTATCTTTGGAACCGATTGGTCTACCACGCTTCAGGCGTGTCTTAGACTCATGAGTGACTTCATTCTCGGGTTTGTCCTTTTGGGATTTCAATCCGAGCAGGAGCATTTACAGCTGGTATATATGATTTAGTCACTCTTTTTGTATCAGTGAACGCATCTGGCAATTGATTTGCTATTCTTATAAATGCATAATCTTTTGCACTTCTGTCTCACATTGTCTTGTGTGAGGATCAAGATGCATAAGGATGGTTCACTCCATATAATCTCTTTCTCCACTGTTTTCTTTTCTCCCCCTAATGCTGGAAAAATTGCCTCATTGAAGTGGCAATCGGCAAATCGAGCCGTAAAAACATCACCGGTTTTAGGCTCCAGATATCTTATAATAGAAGGAGATTCATAGCCGACATATATTCCCAGTCTCCTTTGAGGACCCATCTTTGTACGTTTGGTGGAGAAATTGGTACATATACCGCACAACCAAAAATTCTAAGATGGGAAATATTTGGTTCTTGACCAAATGCTAATTGTAGAGGGAGAGTACTCATGATATGCACTTGGTCTGATGCGAATTAATACTGCAGCATGTAAAACTGCATGACCCCATACAGAAATAGGAAGCTTTGTCTCATTATTAATGGTCTAGCAATAAGTTGGAGTCGCTTAATCAGTGACTCAGCCAAACCATTTTGTGTATGTACATGGGCAACAGGATGTTCAACAACTATTCCATTGACATACAATAATCATTAAAAGCCTGAGACGTAAACTCACCAGCATTGTCAAGTCTAACTCTCTTGATTGTATAATCAGGAAATTGTGCCCTTAATCTAATTATCTGAGCAAGAAATCTCGCAAATGCCACATTGCGAGTTGACAATAAACAAACGTGTGACCATCTACTAGAGGCATCTATCAATACCATAAAATATCTAAATGGTCCACATAATGGGTGTATAGGCCCACAGATATCACCTTGGATACGTTCAAGAAATGTAGGTGATTCTGTCTTTATTTTAGCTGGTGATGGCCTTGTGATTAATTTTCCTAGAGAACAAGCCTCACATGAAATTTTACTAACTTGAAGGATCTTCTGGCCCTTTAATGTATGTCCATGTGAATTCTCAATAATTCTTCGCATCATCATTGAAGCAGGATGACCTAAACGAACATGCCACAGAGTTACTGTCTCTGTATCTTCTTTAACTACCATATGTGATTCTATCACATTTATATATGTATAATGCAATCCTGAGGAAAGCTTTGGTAGTTTTTCTAGTATGCACTTCTTTCCTGATACATAAGTAGTAAGATACATATACTTCATATTTTCTTCAGTTGCAGACTGAGTATCATATCCATGAAGATATATATCATTAAAACTCAACAATTTCTTTTAGATTTTGGTGAAAACAAAGCATCTTTTATGAAACTTTGTTCCATTTGGCAATATAAAGCTGGCTTTACCAGTCCCTTCAATCAAGTCTACAGGACCTGATATTGTATTGATGATTGCCTTTATTGGTTTTAATTCAGAGAAGTACCTTTTATGTTTGAGAATAGTATGTGTAGTACCGCTATCCGGTATGCAAATTTCTCCACTTTTGGTCTTGACTTCATCATTAGAATAATCCATATCAAGCTTCATGCAAAATAAACAATTTTGTAAGAATAAAATTTGAAACATATTATTATAGGGAAATATTTTTTCAAAGATAAATTTGAAAATTACAAATAACAAAATATGATAATACATAACCATATGTCTAATTATCACCAGTATCATGATGGATTGGAAGATCAACAAAATCATCAGTAAATCTGAAGCATCAAGATGAGTTGAATCATCCATAGGATCATCATGTTCAGTGAAATTCACTTCTTTCTCTTTTCCTTTTAGGATGCTTTGTAAAGCTTGCAAAGGTGCTCCGGTGTTCGGCACACTCTAGACCAGTGTCCTTTGGAGCCACATTTATAACAGGAATCTTCAGGATTCCGAAGAGAACTTTCACGAACATCTTTTCCTTTTTCATGTCTTTCTACATGATGCTTCTTGTGGATCGCGTTATTCTGTGAAGGGTTGTAAAAACCACTTCGACCGCGTCCACGGCCACGTCCCCCACGACCACGACCACGTCCACGGCCGCGTCCATAATTATATCCTCGTCCATAATTTTTAGAAAATGCAGCATTTGCTTCTGGAAATGCTGCTGAACCAGTGGGACGAGACTGATGATTTTTGATCAAAAGTTCATTATTTTTCTCTGCCACAAGAAGAGATGAAATTAGTTCAGAATATTTCTTAAAGCCACGCAACCTATATTGTTGTTGCAGTGTTATATTAGATGCATGAAATGTGGAGTAGGTCTTCTCCATATTTCTTCATCTGTGATATCTACCCCACAGAATTTCAACTGGGATACTATTCTGAACATTGCAGAGTTGTAGTCGCTAACTTTCTTAAAATCTTGGAAGCGCAAAGCATTCCATTCATCACGGGTGGCAGGGAGTATAACTTCCTTTTGGTGATCAATCTTTCTTTGAGGTTTTTCCATAGAACGCCTGGGTCTCTTACAGTGAGATATTCACATTTTAAACTATCATCAAGATGTCTGCGGATAAAGATTGTCGCCTTTGCTTTATCTTGCAATGTCGTAGAGTTTATTTCTTTAATGGTTTCAGTGAGACCCATTGATTCAAGATGCATCTCATATCAATAACCCACGACATATATTCCTTCCCGTGATATCAAGTGGAATGAACTCAAGCTTTGCAAAGTTTGACATGGTGATAACTATAACAAAATATAAAAATAATTAGAATCACAACATTTTTATTTCTCAAAAAAAACTTGCAGGTCAACCATAATAGCTACAATCAAAAGAGGAAAGTGAACATTAAAATAAAAAATACGGGTACAATTCACTTGGATCCATGTCTCCAAGAAAACGATGGAAGTGTTGATGATGATGACGGCAATAAGAAACATCAAAGCTGGACTAAGTATCTTGTGAAAAACTCGAACGCAAAGCTTCTAGAGATGATGAAAATTTTGAGAATGAAGAGAGATTGAGGAGTGAGTTATGTGGTTTAGAATTCACCAATTTATAGGATGAAAATAGCCGTTTATAGCCGTTGGGGTTTTAGCTGTTGGGGGATATAGCCGTTGGGGTTTATAGCCGTTGGGTTTATAGCCGTTGGGGGGGAGAGAGGAAAAACAATTTAGATTTTATATAATTAAATATTGTAATTAAGGAAATGGTAAAATAAATGCATTGTACTATATATATTTACGAGCTATAATATATGCACGCCACTCTACTTGGTGGTGTTTTGCAGGCATAATTAATAAAGCAGTAATTATTGAAATAAATATTGGCACACCACGCTACTCGTAAACTTTCAGTGGGTGTTTGTCCAGATATAATAGTAGAATAATAAAATATATAATGTTAGAAGCTTGGGGTTTAATCCACGCAAGCATCAAGTTAGATGTTAGTAAAGATAGCATAATCACATCACTTTACTATAAATAGGTGGCAGAGCCTCCTTTCATTATAGTAGTGGTGTTATATGAATATAATTAGTATAATAATTCAGTTTTCGTAATCACATCACATTTCTATAAATAGGTGGCAGAGCCTCCTTTTATTATAGTAGTGGTGTTATACGAATATCATAAGTATAGTAACTTGCCAATTTTACCTTGAGATTGTAGAGGTAGAAGCTGGGACTTGTGATAGGACTCTTCCTTGAGCAATGGAAGCAGAGGCTCGTGACAAGTTTTACCTTAAGCTAATGAAGGCAGAGACTTGACGTGGTAGGCTTTTTCCCTGAGCTGACGGAGGTAAGGCTGGGGACAGACTAGAGTGATCGTGCTGATAACGTGTTGTAAAAACTCCGAGAATATAACACCAAGCAGAGAATTTTAGAGGCAGAGTAGAAGTAGGAATTCTTATTGATTTCTGAATTTGTGTGTATATTGAAATGAATCAGGAAGGGCCTATTTATAGGAAAACCTTGGGGGCACTATGCAGTCGCTTGCGTCATCGCTTGCATCAGCACATAGTAAACTCATTTATGGTGCACAGTGGATTTGACGGGGGTGGGTAGCCATTGTCTTTTCTTAACAGATATGTATATGTTGTGTCTGTAACATGAATTTACAAAATTATTCCTAAAAAATAATGAATTTGCAAGATTATACTCAAATGTCTTTTGGATTCATAAATATGTCATAATTACTTGAACAATCATAATATTTTCTACCAAGAAAGTAGTTAAATAATAATTAACACATATGCAAATCAATTGTCGTTCAAATGGGTTTTTTTTTAACTCAGTAGTCTTCAATACATTTATGATAGGCAGAGTGTATTAACATTAATATCTATCACAACAAGTATGAGAATATTCAAGTATTATTAGATATCGTGACTAATTCAGACACAGAAACGTCAACAGAACAATCAATGATTAACACTTTATTTTGAGAGGTGCTTCTTTCAGCATGAAAAAGAGCAATTATTTTATTTTAAAGGTATGTTTGTCTCGTAGGTGGCCCGTTAGTGTTAGAATTCTTAATATTTTTCGCTCGTTTTCGAGTAAAATCATTTAGAGAGAATTTTATGGGCTTACATGTGTTATTCGTGAAGCCATCTCTTTTTCTCTGTCTCTTCCATTTTGTGATTCAAACATAATTTGAGAAAAAATAACACATCATACAGTTGCATGCTTTTTTTAGTCAAAAAAAAAAAAAATGGAAAAAGGAAAAAAAAAAAACCGCAACCAATAAGCAAAGTGGATCGTGATTCGAGTCTCCATCAAAAGAAAATTTTTGACAAAAAAAAATTATTAAAAACTCAAAATAATTGATGAGAGAATTTGATGACTCACCAACAGAAAAAGTACAAAACCGAGGGAAGGGAGAGCTGACGTCAGGCATCAAAATCTGTGGATGCGAGATGCAACAGAATCTCTCTCTCCTCTCACTCCGGTCGCTCTCCACCGTTGGCGGGAAAGATATTTTCCTAGAAGCTTCTAGTTTTATTTTTTCTATTCCAATTTTAAATTATTTTTAGAATTTAAAGACCTTTATCCATTTATCCGTTACCCTCGCTGACTCTCGGCTTTCCAAGACTCCAATCGAGCGGCACGACTGTAACTTTATCCTGCCGGAGCCTAATGGTATAAATACTCCTCTTTCGCTCCTCGCTCGAGAGAGGGAGGGATCTCGGTGCTGTTCTTCTCTGATCATCTCTTATTGATGATTCAGGTGAGTTTTGGAGATATTATGTCAATGAGATATTTTTTATATAATTTTCATACGATTAATTAGTAGATCGACTGTCTGTTAATCGATTTGAGTTTGAATTTGGTGTTTTTTTGTTGTTGTTCATCAGAAAGTTGGCTTCTTTTCTGTGTAGGGAGATTTTTGAGAGCGGTACTTGAGTTTGGCTCATATGGCGCACCTGAAGACTGTGATGGAGCAGTTATCAGGTCTTTTTGTTTCTGATCTTTTAAGCTTTTCATTGCGAATTTAGTAGAAATGTGGGACTTTGAATTCTGTATTCTGAAATGTAAGGAGCAAAGCATGAGAAATCAGAAAAATCGCGTAGATGCAATTTTTAGCTTTAAATGATAGAGTTAAGGACTCTATCTATAATATGATTCTGATTTCTGGTCTTATTAGAAGATTAGCTGCACAAATAGTCAGGTTAAAATCCATGAATTAGACTAATTAGGTGTTGGTATTATATTTGGTTATTATCAAATATGCAATACAAATTTGTCTTGAAATTTCTTCTAAGTGAACGTCTGGACTTCATGACCTAATTAGAGATCTAGTTGTTAGGTTCTGCATCTTTTCTTGTGTAATTAGAGGTTGTTATATAATTTAGTAGTATGTGTCCTATATCCCATTTATGTTTAGATGCATGTTTGAGTTCCGTGTCTAATACTTGAAATTTAAAGTTGCTCCATCATGCCTGGAAGTCACCGGGTCGAGTCATGGAAACAGTATCGCTGCAATGCAGAATGCTGCATACATCCGATCCTCCACAGACTTGCAATGGTGGAGCATTGTACATTGCTTTACCTAGCTGAATAAGGGAGATATGGTTAAGTTGTGGTAATAGGCTTCCCTTTTCGTTTTCAAAATGGTCAAGACTTTCCTTGACATGGTAACTAAGTTGGCCTTTGTTTTGGGTTGCTTTCTTTCAGGTTGTTGTGATCTCCTTATGGTGCTGGTTCCCTGTTTTAGTTTTCTGTGGGATACGGTGATTTGTGGTTCATTGTCCAAACATCTTTGCACAAAGAACAAGATAAACTAATTGTAGAGTCCCCATATCCAATGGGAAGGATTTAACATTGACTTTTCATTAGTGGTATCAGACATCTCAACAAGTTCTGCACTACATAGCACTGATTGAACCACCAGTTCAACAGTTTCTGCACTATGCAGGTAAGACTCAAAGTCATCGACTCATCGGTGCAAACCCACAATGTAGACAGTAGAGAGTCACCGCCTCTCCAGCTATGGACAGTTTGCGGGCAATGCTCTTTTTGCCCGTTTTATAACTTCATGGCTCGTTCCAATAACTACTCCTTTTTTTTAGACAATAGGATGGAGCTAAAACTCCAGCCATAAACTATATTAATTTCATAATAAGAGAGGTTCATACAAACCAAGACATATAGCCCGCTACTATAAAAAAAAACAAGAACAAAACCAACTATCAGCTAGTAAACCATACAAGTATCATTCTATCAAAAAAGGACACAACAGCACTTCCAGCCACCCCCTGGCATAACAAAGCATTAAGACCGCCATCATAACAAAGCAATTTAAGCCACCATTTAGCCACTATCATAGCAATCCACCATCATCGATACCAGCACTTCATTTTCATCATCACCACCATCATGCACAGCAATAATCACAAGGGTGTTATCAGGATCCACACTAGCCCCGGATAGAGAAACAGCAGCAGTTTTCAATCTCATACGAGCATAAGTAAGCAAGGTAAAATCCGCCGCCTTCTGTAAAGGAATTGCCAAGTTACCTGCCCATAAATCAACAAAAAACAGTATAGAGTCAAGTAAAGATAAAACATTGTTAGCTTTATGGTTAAAAATTCTCTCATTACACGTTCAGTCCAAATCACCCAAATATAAGCCATCATAATCAAATCCCAAAGACACGATTTCTTCCATGTGCTCTTCTGCTTCTCCAAACAGCGAACCAAGACCTAATAGAGCCAGGTAATCCCCAATCTTCAAAGTATCCAAAAAGAAATCCCAAAATCAATTTAAGTAAAGGACAATGAATAAAAAGATGCATAGCAGTTTCTTTGTGTTTATTACAAAACACACAGATTCCTGACCCTAATATTTCTTTTACCTGTTTCATCAACAGTTAACAACTTATTCTGAAGTACTAATGATGTAAAACGGACGGATTATAATCACCTTCAAACTAAAAAAATTGGAATTAGGATTTTGAAAGAGAAATGGAAAAGGAAGATTTGGGGCCTATTTTTAATTCATTCATTGTCTCATTGTCTTCTAAATAAAGAAGTTTGGGGCTTATTGATAGGCTTTATAAAAGTTTAGTTCCCAGATATAACCGATGTGGTACTAAAGACACAATAAAAGAAAACACTAAACTTAAAAATAAACTAAGGCATAAAAAACAACTAGCACTTGTGTGATGTTCTCATCATTTCCCCCAGGGTGAGAGAAACTCGTCCCTGTCGAGCTAAGGCTTCCCTCATGTAGCATCTCAATCAGGTCATGGGTAGTGGTCGAGAATCAGCACTAGTGCGTCACATCGAGATCAAGGTGGTGGAGCCTTCCATGACAGATCTGCTGCAGTCAATGGTAGCTCAAGTAAGAAACATGCAGCATAACAGGTCAACTTAACTCCACTGAAATCTAACCTGCATATCAAGGTGTCAATCTCTTATGAAACTGTCTCCTATAAAAGATCTGCAAGGAGTTGTACACATCAGGTGATCTCAAGGATAATGAGGCTCTCATATCTGCCAAAATTGTACTAGCTCCACGGTAGTCTCTGCTGAAAGATTTATAAGGGTCTCAATAAGGAGCTCTTCAACTTCTGTGATCTGTGAGAAAATATCTTCTTGTGGTGACGCCAACTGAGCAACAACTTCTGATCCTGACTCTGACTCTGGTTCTAGTTCTTCAACTGCAATGCTTTTTAGAATCTTCCTTACACCAGTTAGGATCTTCTTACATTCAGCGGCTAGATCGCTGAATTGTGGCCTCTAGAAGTGTGGAGTATACTGAGTATGAAGATCTTGTAAGTCAAATCAATCTTGACAGTCAATATAATTGTCTTTCCACTGCCAATAAGCTTTTTTTAACAAGTATCATTTGAGCATAACGGTACTTCTGTTCAGATGCAAGGGGAAGTAACTAAAAAATTCTTCAAGATGATTTTCTCACTCCTCGTATCTATAACAATCATGAGAACCCCAAAAATGAGGGACATCATATACATAATCCTGTTCCATTTCTCATCAGCATCGTTATTTGTATAACTTCAACAAAAGTAAAATTTCATAGAGTTAAAATTAAAATTTCAGTGCAAGAAATTCAGAAATTACCCCCAAAGAATCATTCTTATTTTGCTGCAAGAACAATAAGGCTTCAAATAGAGGCTTGTGGAGGTTAGATCTGCCACCCAACTGTTGTGGATTCTGTCCAGCAGCTTTGGAACTCAATCATGAACTCATCGCTTCAGACGATACTTGAATCAGACTCTGAACGGGCCTGAAACGGGCTCTAAACCAAAACTGCATTGGCTGCTGGAACAGTGCTGCTCAGAGAGCTGCTGACGTCGGCGTGGAGCCGATGACATCAGCTGGATCTGATGATCTCAGCAGCGACTCAGTCGACACGGGGTCGGCCCAGCTCAGAAAGATAGGGCGACGGGACCCTGGAATGGGGTTCGAAGGGGATCAGGAGGAGGGGGAGAAGACTAATAGTGATTCTCTCTCTTGTTTATTTTTCTTTGTTTTTTCGTGAATAAATCTATGATTGATCTAGATCTAGAATTTCGGAGAAGGGAAAAGATTTGAAGGGGATTAGGACCAAAGCTCTGATACTAAATTGATATAAAACGGAACTTATGTAAAACGAATGGATCACAATCACATTCAAACTAAAAAAATTGAAAATTAGGATTTTGAAAGGGAGATGGAAAAGAAAGATTAGGGTTTAAGAAAAGAAAATAGGAAAGAAGGATAAATTTGGGATTTGCACCCCTTACACCACGGGCTTCTCACTCCTTACACCACGGGCTTCTTACCCCAATTTCAAGAACTCAAGACTCATGAAATTTAACTGGAAAGTTTTAATTCATTCATTGTCTACTGAAATAAAGAAGTTTGGGGCCTATCTGTAGGCTTTACAAAAATTCGATTTTCGGATATAATCAATGTGGTACTAAAGACACAATAAAAGAAAACACTAAACCCAAAAATAAATTAAGACATAAAAAACAACTTAGCACTTGTGTGATGTTCTCATCAACTAACCACACAAGAACTCTAACCTTTAAAGAAGCAATATTCTGCCAAATTATTTGAGTCCAGGCTACATACACACCCTCATTGTTTAAAAACTTATAACAAGAACTAACAGTAAAAATACCACTATTATTGTTGAGTTGGATGTCGAGCAAATAGTCCACATCAGCTAGACATGGGGATGGTTTTGAGTATATAAGAACTTGAACAACTCTACCTAGGAGGCTAGTCTTTTAGGATGGTTCCCTAGGTCCTTACAAGTGGTATCAGAGTCATGCCCGAACTTAGCCATGTGGGTGGGTGGTGTTCGATCCCCCTGAGGTGCAAAAGGCGCAGTAAGATCCTTGTGAAGCTAGTTGGGTTTTCGAGGATTTGGCGGTGGAGTCCTTCACGTAAGGCCTGCCGTTCAGTGAAGAGGAATAATAGGATACAATTGTGCTTCAAGTAAGGCGTGTGGACCCAAAGCAGTGAAGAGGATCTCGATGGAGCATATAGTCTTCCAGGTGTGAAGAAAGATGAGCTTACATGGAGACTCTTTGTTCGAGGGGGGATTGTTGAGTTGGATGTCGAACAAATGGCCCCACACCGGCTAGACATGGGGATGGTCTTGGATATATAAGGTTTGGGCAACTCCACCTAAAAGGCTAGTTTTTTGGAATGGTGCCCCAAGCCCTTACAAGATCCATCTCCAAATAGTTGCATCTTCCTCGGACAATTGATAGGAATTAATAAAACAAATTAAATCAACAAACTTAGGAATCGAAGACATACTAATAGCATGAGAAAACTGAATATTCCAATCTCTAACACCCTCAGTCATTCTGTATTGAGAAAAAAACAGAAGCATTTTTATCCTTAGCAAGAAGAAATAACTCAGGATAAGCTGAAGCCAATGATAAATCACCAAATCCAGGTATCCAACCAAAATCTAACTTTCTTACCATCACCACACCCAATTTAATATCTCATCTGAAGCTCTCACTACATTTCCAACCCCCTTACAAAACAAGAAGCTCCCATAATAGGTTTTCCATCCAATCTCTCTAATTTTCTTCCCCTTAAAGTCTTAACTTTAAGGTGTACCCAATGGGAATCAGCCTCATTTTTAAAACCTTCCATAACCACTTGCCAAGAAGAGCAACATTCTGATCTCTCTCAAGTTCTTAATACCAAGACCTCCTTGCACATTTTAGATTACACACATTTTCCCATCTCCTCAGACACTTAACACTGCTAACCGAAGTAGAAGCAGCCCAGGAAAATGCTCTTCTAAGTTTATCAATCCTCTTAATCACCCAAACAGGTAAATAAAAGAAAGATATCAAACAAGCAGATAGAACAGAATTAATAAGAACAAGCCTACCAGCCCTAGAAATCATAGATCCTCTCCAACCAGCAATCTTCTTTTCCACCCTATCAGTGATACATTGCCAATCATTCTTAAGAAGACACCCAGGTCTGAAAGGAACTCCTAAATACAAAATAGGAAAAGAGCCAATCTTACAATTAAACATTGCAGCAATAGTTCTCTGTTGTTCCTCAGAACCTTCTAACTACATAGCCATAGATTTATGAAATTAATACTAGCACCAGACATATTCTCAAAAAATAAATCAACAATTTCAAATTTCTTAACTTCTCAAATTTTGCAGGGGAAAACAACAAGTATCATCAGCAAACTGTAGATTAACAAAGTTAAAATTAGAATGACCTAGGCCATCAATTAAACCACTCTCCTTACCTTTATTTAGCATCCTGCTAGACACATCAACTACTAAAAACAAATAATAAGGCGAAAGAGGATCTCCTTGTCTTAAACCTCTTTTACAAACAAATTTTCTTCTTTACCATTAACAATCACAGAAGACTTACCAGAAATAAGACTAGCATTAATCCAACCAATCCATCTATCACTAACCCTCTAGCTCTAAGCACATTTAATAAAAAACTCCAATCCACTTTATCATAATCTTTCTCGTAATCTAACTCAAGTAAAATCCCATCTTGATGCTCAAATAACAACTTGCAATGATTTCTTGAGCCAAAGCAACACTATCTAAAATAATTCTATCTTTAACAATACTCATTGTTTCAAGTTTTTCCTGGTAAAATCTCATAGGAATTAAATGCTGGTGTAGATTTTTCTAATTATATTTGCATTATATCACAGACGGCATCTTTTGTCATTTCTCATGTGAAGAAATTTTGAACTAGATGGATTTTTAGGGGTATCTGGTTTCTTAGGTCAAAGTGCTTAGACCTGATGCTTATGGGGGTTTTCAATATTTTAGCTTTCCTTTTTATTTCTTTTTCCTCATCTGTTGTTATAAATCTTGTGAAGTAGGATATAACATTCAGGGAAGGAATCTGGTGGATGAAATGAATGAACTTGGAAAGTTGAGGACAGCCGTCATGATGGAAAAATGCTCAAGAAGGAATGAAGTGGTCATGTGTCCAAAACCAAGGAAAAATACTGTCAGGTCAGTCAATTTCCTTGATTTTTGTCAAATAAACCGGAAATAAGTTCTGTTTTTATATTAAAAGGAAGCACTATGTTTTTGGTTTATTCGATAAGATAATAATAAATTATAAAACATTAACAGTTATTAACAATAAGATATCTAACATAAATAATTTATGCCAAAAATAGAGTTGGTAATAGTAAAATAGTATTTTTTTTCCCATTAAAAATAAAATTTGTTCTTATAAAATCATTAATGATGACATAACATCTGTAGTTAACCATTGTTCATTACCAATGGGAGAAATATTTCTCCCGAGCAAAATCATTACGCAACCATTATTAGTAATAAAATGATTTAAATAAATCATATCTCCCAAAAGTATTATAATTAATGTTTATAATGTATTTCCTTGTTTAACCGTTAATAAATAATAAAGTTTTTACTTGTGCAAAAATAAATTATTATAGAATACAATAGCAATAGAAGATTTTCCTCCCGTTTCTTCTTTCCACATTATGCAGTCTTAATTTACATTACAGATATATTGCAGAGGCATTTTCTTTCAACCACTAATTTCTATTCAACTGATGACAAATTTCCATTAGTAATAAAAAGATAAAAAAGGCAGAATGTTCCATCTTCATCTTTACCTTTCTCCCACTCCTACTGCCAATTCCCAAAACTAAAACGAAAGCACATCGACATCCACCAAACTACTAAATCCAACAAGTGTGCCAAGATCAGATCATAGCAAGGGAGTTCTCCACTAAGCTACTCCATTGAGCATTTTCTTATGCTTCTCTCAGTCCCTTACGGAAACAAACGATGGAATACCTCAAAACGTCCAGTAATCCTCTCCAACGACACCTCCTTTTCAAGTTTGAGGGTATCCTCTCCTTGCATGCTGAAAATGGAGGTTGGCGGTGGCTGAGATAGCGGGAGGCGAATGGGCATGTCAGGGCTGGTGCCGGTTTCAATCTGCTCAAGGAATAAACAACGGCAAAGGAAAAAAGAAGAGTAAAATATAAATGGCATTGATGGGAGAAGAAGTGAAGGCAGTTTGGTAACGGAGATGAGCATGGAGTCTGTTGATGGCCGAAAGAAGGTATAGTTTGATAGAAAGAAGAAAAGTAAAATGTAGTTAAAAATTTTAAACGTAGTTTAGTAAAATCGCAAATCACCTGCGGGGTGCACTGTAGAAACGTGTGACTAATAACAGGGAACAGTTATCAATAAAGTAGCTGGAAAGCTGGAGGTAGTTTCTTAAAATTTAGGTTTTGAAGTTTCTTTCACTTCAGTTAGTTGATTCTATGATGTGAAACGTGTATGTGTGTGTGTGAAAATCAGCAATAAAACACTCAATCACGTTTCACCAATATGAAACGATCATTGATAGGAAAGATTAAAACTAATAATGCAGATATGGGTTAACCAAAATAACATGTGCAGACTATTTCAATTTCAATTGAGAATCAATTGAAGATAATACATTATACGGTAAAAAATTCTACAATTAATATCAAATCTAATGAATTACAAACAAGCAGATACGCACAATCTCACATTTGTGGATATCAGTTAAATCAATAAAATATTAGAGATTAAATATCAGATTCGAAATATCTGATATGAGTTAGAAATGTACCTACTGAGGATCATGTCGACTTTAGTGTTATGTGATGATGTAGATGTATAGTATTCTTCTTCACGAACTCAGCGCTTCAAATCGTGCGTGATTTGGAGTCCAGATGAGAAAGATATGGCTTGAAAATGAACTTTGAATACTTAACGGGTCTGTTATTACTATAGCAAATCTGGCACTGTAGCAAGTCACTGTAACAAAGATTTTCTCTCTAGGGTTTTTGTGAAATTGATTAGAATCGGGCTTGAAAGAAATTTGTGAAAAGGAGAAGAACTAGGTATTTTTGAAGAAAAGAAAAAAAAATGGGGCAAGGGATACGCTAGTTAGAGTTTCACGCCACTAATTTAAGGTTTCTCTAGGGCTTCACTCACAACTCACACAAATTTGAGAAATTTTCTTCATGTTATTCATTGCATAAAATTGTTTGATACAAGGTCTTATATAGGCTTTTATAAAGTTTGAATACAACTCAAATTCCTAATCAAAATAGAATTACAACTCCAGAATAAAAAAACTAAACTCCTAATAACAATACAACTCCAAATTAAAAAAACTCAAAATAAACTAAAATTCACAGAGTCCTACTACTGGAAAACTAGAATGAGATGTCTTCTCTATCAGAAAAACATGTGCCATACACGTGACTTGATTTACGTATCATTCTCCCTGTTTTGGAGAGAACTCGACTTCGTCGTGTTAGAAGTGGAAGTGCTTTCATACCACTTTAAAATTTCATGATCAATCTTCGGCAGTTCACTTCGGTCTAGCCATGTATCATTAATTGATACTTTTCTGTCCAACAAATCATATATCTTTGAATCCCACCATTTTGGGTGGTGATAATTCTATCTAAGAATTTATCAACTTATCAGCTTGATATGCTATATAAGGTAAAATATTTAGTAGCGATGAAAGGAATGGCTTTAGAGAATAAGCTCATGGGAATGCTCATCCACCAAGTGGGATAACATCAAGACCTTTATAATTCATTAAGCAGTAATATTGAAAGTAGAACTGATGTCAAAATTAATAAGAAGATCTATAACGTAAATGTTATCGTTCAATTTTATCAAGATTTGAAATGGATCAGAATAACAAGCATGCAACTTTTGAACATCACCAATATTAAAAGTATTTAATTTATTCCTATCATCAGCTTGTATCCCATGGCAGGCGTTTTTTTTGTGCAATTTTATCACTGATTTCATCGTGTGGTGTGTGCACGTTGAAATCATCTAAGGGGGGGTGAATAGGTGATAAAGCTAATCAATGTACTAATTTAAAAATGAGATGATGCAACGATCACTCAAAGTAAGATTAGAAGCCGAATACCCCGTGAAGGGTTCTGAACTCCTTCCTCGTGATTCCTTTAAATAAGAGTTTGAGGTGCGCAATGCAATCTTGTTGTGAGAGTATAGATCGACAATATAAGAATGAATGAATAGAAAGTAACAACACAAGTAAATCAATCGCAAACATAGAGATTTGTTTTGAGATTCGAGCGCCCAGCTCTACGTCCTCCGCCTTCACCCAGAAGGATTTCCGATCCATTAGAAATTCCACAAAGGATTACAACCATTAGGGAGTACCCAACCCCTCAATCACACTCCTCTAGTCCAGAGGTAGTGGAGTCACAAATACAATAATCACTTATTGATTCAAAGACCACAAACTCTCTTTTGAAAAATTTTTCTTTACAAAACCCTAGAGAATAACATATAGGATTGAAGCTCAAGGTTTGTAAGTGAAAAATAAACAAAGTAGAAAAGAGATTGATTCAAAAACTTCAGAGAAAAATCAGAGAATAGAGCACAAAAACTGAGAATAAAAACTTCTTTCAAGAATACTCAAACTTTGATTTCTTTGCAAATGTTGTTTTGATTCTCCTCAACCCCATCCACCCCTATTTATAGGATATAGGTTGGGATTAAAGGGTAAATATTAATTTTGACTAATCAGGAAGGATAAGTGTAACGCCCCGGTCCCAGGATACGGAGACGTTATGGTGACGTACATACGCGAGGTGAAAACACACTCACGCGTACGTTAAACCTCAGTACAGAACATAGCCTCCATATAGACAAGAGGTCCAGCAGGAATAAGTACAAGAATACCTGCAGAAAGAGGTTAGTGATCATAACAGATAGGAAAACAGAGATAAATAAGATAATAGGAATAAATCACAAAGATACCTATGAATGGTCTCGATGATGAGTCTCCTATATGATCCAATGGACTATCTGACAAAACGATAAGTCGAATCTCCAACCTGGGCACGCAAACCCAGGATCGTCAGAAAGCGACCTAGTGAGTGGTAAAATGAAGGAGGCAGTAATATATACAATAGTAATACAAGCACGATACTAATATATAATACATGATGTGGGACTAGGGATACCATATAATATGGATATAATAAGCAGTAGAAATATAAACATGTAAGCAGTAGAAATATATAACAGGTCATCGGGTCATGTCTCTAATCGTATCCAGGTATATCATAAATAATGTTGTCTAGTGATGACGTAAAAGAAATGAACAAGCTAGTGGTGACGTGATCGAAGTAACGTGATAGAAACGACCATGCGAGTGGTGACGTGGTAGGAGTGAACATGTAGATGGGCATATGCATTATAACCATAATACGGTATGGTGCATAGACAGTAATGATGTCTGCAAGGTATACAGAACATCGAATATATGTACATATGCATGAATAGTATGCCACCACAGAAAATGTAACATGCACCAGGTAAAGGAACAAGTATCCATGTAACATGATATCGAATAGATGATCAGGAACAGTAACAAGTACAACTAAACATGTATCAGGCAAGTCATGTCACAGTCATGTCATTTATACAATAGTAGCAATCAGTACCACCTGGTATTTTAATCAATCTCTTCCAGTGTCCCATACTACTGGCTGTTCATACTGGAGCCCGCACTCCAGTCGAACCCATCCGGACATGGCCTACGGTACCATTATCTAAACGAGAGAGTGACCAAATAACAAGTGTTCCCGACGTCACTATTATGTGTATACTGTTTTATTATGTTAATTGGAAGCCCATGATCGAGGAGTTCTTATCGGGTGGGTGTATCCCGTGCATACCTGGGACAACGGCCTTAAACAGACCCCTGGCTGCTGAGACCAGGACCAGCCCGCTAGAGCTGTAACATGTAACGAGAATCTCAATGAGCTAAAACAATAACGGGATGCTCATGAGTAACAGACGGTAGCCAGCACTACCCCGTCCCCTGCAGTGGGACAAACAATGGATCCAGACATCCACCCGATATGATCTAATCAACCGTCAAGTCTCCCCCATACCCAAGTTATCTTTATTATCTTATATATCAAGTATATAATGTAACAAGAACAAATACAGTTCATGATACGGGTAACATGATAACTGGACCTGAGCTCTGTTGATAGCATAGAACAATATAACGGGAAACGGGAACAATATAACAGGAAACGGGAACAATAGATGTGGGATTCCACATATCGCGTATCAACAGCTCTCATGTCCAGTAACGGGAATATCCATATCAGTGACAGGAAACAATCATATAACATGAATACGGTAACATGGAACAATAATACATGTAATCTGAGCGGGAATCCATATGACAAGAATAAAAACCATACATGCATGTGTAACAGTGCTATGCCGAGACTCCATGTGACGATGATAATAATATGACATGCGGTAGTCCGTGCATTGGTATATCCGTGTACCCATGAAACATAAATGTGTAGCAATAATCCGTATAACACATCGGTATCTTGATAATAACAATAATATGGAATGTTATCCGTACTCGTGGAACATAGATGTGTAGCCATAAGTCTGCAGAGCACTAATCCATGTAATACCAGTGGTCCGTGTATCGTGTAATACCATGTCCTGTGACTTACCGTAACAGTGTCTAGCATGATTGTCTAGTACAGCGTAGTGTCATCGTATATCTATGGCTCAGTATGCATGTCACGTGACTGTGATACACTACATGTCATAAGAGTGTACAAGCATATGACGACTTAGTGGCCCGAGTGGCAGCTGCTGTGCAAGTAGAATGACTGTGTTCGAGTTGTCTATGTCAGTATTTATTATTATTATTATTACCTCCTTATCTTTATTCTAAATCAGGAAATACCTAAAAATATTCTAGGTTTTCTTATTACAATGCATGTCTAATCATTACCAGTTAATAATTAATAGTTACCGTATTTTATCCATAATCATGATTTGTCACAGAAAGCAATCAATTCCTATCCCTAAACATGATAAAAGATAATTTATAAAATAAAAACACTCACAAACTGGCCATAATCAGGTAGCTCTCTTTCCCACGATCGCAACGGATCCAGAATCATCCAAATCGGAGTCCGGATGCTCCCGATATCGCCCGAACACTAAAAGTAACGGAAATGGGTTAAATATGTAATAAAATTATTGATATGCAAATAAGAAATAAGCACAGGGGTTTTTCTGCAAATTACCTTTATTGGGCCGGGTTGAATTGCAAATGGGTCGGGTTTGAGTTAAACCCAAACCCGAACCCATTGGGTTTTCACCCAACAGAGCAACAGCAGCAGCAGCCGGGTGCTGCTGCTGCCGCCCTCGCCGGCCGACGCCCGGCCGCTCGCCGGCGCCGGCGCCTCCCCGGCGCCGCTCCGGCGCCGGATTTCCCCACGTGAGAGTAAGGGAGAGAGGTGGGTGGGGCTGATGCCCCCCCCAGCACCGCCGGCCTGGCCAGCCTCCGCGGCCGCCGCCTCCCCCTGCTGGCGGTCTGCAGAGAGAGAGAGGGAGAAATATGAGAGAGGGAGAGAGAAATGAAGAGAGAGAGAGAGAGTAGAGAAAGAGAGAGGGTTTGGAGAGAGAGAGGGTTTGGGAGAGTAAGAGAGAGAATAGAGGAGAGAGAGAGGAGGGAATTTTATAAGGAGGGGGAGAGTCGGTGGAGAGAGGCGGTGGGGGAATTCGCTGGAAGAAGGAAGAAGGAAAGAAAAGAAAAGAAAAGAGAAAAGATTAAAAATTATATTTTATTATTATTAAATTGACCCGATATTCGACCAGCTCCGAACGGTGCCCAAAACTTACAAAAAATAGAGAATATTACCCTGAGACGGAATATGAAGACGGTTGAAGAAATTCAATCCTGTTTGCAAATTAAAAATCCCGGAAGCTGTCGCCGGTATCGGGCGACACCGGTTTTGGCCCGATTTTTGATAAATTCAGAAAAATTTTCAAAAATACCCTAACGTCGGTCATATGATTCTAAGATATAAGGTGAAAGCGGATTCTCAAAATACAACTCCGTTTGTGCAATAAAAATCGAAAAGCCGATTATCGGTATCGGTCGACACCGACTACGGAGATTTTCCAAAATAATCCAGAAAAATTCCAGAAAATCCTGAAAAATCTAAAATATTAGAAAATGATTTTTAAAACTGAAATCGGCTCAATCGGACTACTACGGAGGTCAAATCAATTTGTACGTCGTATCGCGTACTGATACTGTGACACGTACACCGGGGATCAGGGGGTTACATTTAGACCCAAACCAGCCTAAAACCACGTTTTGAGATTAAAAACACGTTTTAAAACATGTTTAAAAACTAGCCGTTTGGCAGAAAGAGCACTCACGGTCGACCGGCCATCGACGCGGTTTTCAAAAACTTTTGACCGTTGGCAGGCTCCGGTCGACCGCCCGGTCGACCGTCCCAAACAGAGAGTTGGGTGCAGTCGGTCGATCGACATTCCGGTTGCCCGACATGGGGTCCGGTCGACCGCCCGGTTGACCCGATAATGTGCACACATGACGCACCCAACGGTCAGAACTGCGGTCGACTGCGCGGTCGACCGTTCTGACCTGTAAAAGTGCCGGTCGACCGTCCGGTCAACCGCAATAGGTCAAAATAGAAATTTTTGAGGAAATGTTTTTGAAGATTTGTTTATTTTCAAAAATGATTTTGTCAAGACTTTGTAAAATACAATAACTGAGTTTACAAATACTGAAATAGGTCTATTAAAGTATTTTACACAAGAGACAAAAATAATCTTTTGAAAACACGTGCAATTTTGTGTGTGTGGGGAAATTGAGCTTCAACACTATATACTATCCTTTAACAAACTAACAAAAATAAAACTATATAGGAAGGTGTCTCTAAACCGCGTTGCCGAGCTAGAGCCTCCTCTCCTATGAAAGAGTCCTCTTGCGCCATCAACCTTACAACATGCTTTTAGCACCATTAACCTTGCAACATGCTTAAAGCCATCAAGACTTATACAAACCTGAAATTCATTTTAGAATCTTTATTATTACCAAATAGCTTTTATATGGTTTGTTATCATCAAAACATATATAAATGGAGAGTGTAACCTTTGGGCCAACACACGTGTGATGTAAAAAATGATGCAACTGGTGATGCAGACTAAATGACTTTATACTGATCGGTTATGGGGATAAGGTCTGAAAAGAATTTTGATTTAATACCTAACATAGGCCATAAGAAAAAAAAGGATGATGTCGGCAGTAGTAAGAGGAAGGGGTTGGTGATCAAAACAGCAGGGTCGGCAGTAAAAGAGACGGAGAAGGTGGCGTTGGCAGTAGAGCCGGGAAAGAGAAAGAACGGGTGACCGTAGACTTCTTAATCACAAGAGTGACTTTTGAAGAAATAATATTATCAAGCTTAGGTGCTTCAATGGGAACTCCGTCATGGATGACAATCTTAAATGAGCTTGGATAGTTTGCAGCAACATGCTTTTAATCTTGACATTTGTAGCACTTAATTGTAGGACTAATATTGAAAAAGTCCTTTTCAGTGTTCTTGTTTTATTGTTATCAGACTTTTTTTAACTTCTAACTGTGGGGATCACACAAGGAACAATACTTTTCAAGTTTGGTTGGAAGAATTCTTGATTTGGAGTAGGTTATTATTGTAGTCATGATATGATATCATCAAGTGTTGGTTGTGACTCCATGATTTGAATCGAGGGAGTGAATTTGGCCGATGGAGATGAAAGTGTATTAGACCTATGAGGTTGAACGATGGGGAGGTCTAGACTTGAAGAAATATAGTGATACGTACTTACCTCTAAGCTCATCATTCATTCTATGTCATATATTAATCGGTTCTTGATCACAGGCTGCACGCATGATCTCTAAGTTGGTCCAGTATTGATTAACTTGGCTGGTCAGTTTTCATCGCGACAAAATTAACTTTCTTAGGCTCAGTCAGATCATACCATATGAAGTACTTATCAAGTTGTATCCTATTTAGAAAAAGTTGAGCGTCTAAGCATCCATTGAAGGTAGGAACATCAACTTATGCTTTTAAGGTATGGCATTTGGTTGCAATGGGGTTTCTTCTTCAGTCTTGGGTGGTTCACGTGCAGTCTTTAACTTGACTAGTGTCTCCTCGGTTCGATTTGAGGTTTGAGTCAGGACGTTAAGCTTATCTTGTATGTTGGTGAGTATAGTGTCAATTGTTGGTGATCCATAGGGTTCTGGTGTGTGTTCACTATTCTCTCCTAACAAATATGGATTACACTACAAGTGGGCATGCATAATGAGATCCTAACTAAA